>JARHVA010003423.1:1015000-1072500 GCA_037957365.1 Torreya grandis | reverse complement strand
TTGGATATCATAGGATGAAACCCCTTTGATTTCATGAGGGTAATATCATACAATTATTTCATTTGAGCTTCACAAATTTGCATTTTTCCTTATTTAATTGGTGTGTATGGTTGCACATTTTAGAATGTGTAGTTTGAATAGATTACATTATGGTGAGTCTAGTGTTGTTTAAATTGTTTATTTATGTTTTTATTATAATAAAAAATCCCATTTCTTATTTAATTTCATCATATATATTATTAATATAAGTTGTATTTCATAATTTGTTATTTCTATGACTTTTAGTGAAAATGGGTAAATTAAAAATGCTAGTTTGGTATACAGATTTGTGTTTGTGATTAAATATGGAAAATTTATGATGTATAATAACATGAGCCCATACCATTAATTATATTTGATTTTATTTAAAAATATTTTTATTCTAAGTATGTTTCCCATTGCATTGTGTTAAAATTTCCATTTTCAAGATTAATTAGTGTAGGGAGAATTAGAGTGTTTTGAAAGTTAAAATAAAATATATTTTCAGATTGAATATTATTTGCATGAAAATTTTGGATGGACATGACAATGGTATCAGAGATATTATATTTCTATATTATAATTTATTTTGATGTTTGATGCTTCCTAGTGTTTGGGAACTTAATTACTTGAGAAGAGCCCTAATTTTGCCAGCCTATAAGGTTAAAAAAATGTTGATAATTACTAAGGTGAAATCAAGTGAATTGAATTGTTTATCATGGTAAGATTAATGATATTCTTAACATATGGGATAAATTAATATCTCATTCAATATAAAATCATGTAAATACATAAGATCCAAGATAAAATGATCAATTCAAATTCAAAGGCTTTTAGATAACATGCAAAATTCAGTTCTAGCTAAAACATATAAAAAGAAGAGGATACCAGAAATGCACTCTCAAGAAAAAAAATTCTTTCTATGAAAAATAATGAAAATTTTAGATCACAAAATAGGTTAAGTAAGAATAGAATCTAGAAGTGAAATAATTTCCCAAGGAACTCAAAAACAAGATGGTAGAATGAGAAATAACTATGAGTACATGTGAGCCAAAATTACAAGAGAAGGTCAAGGAAGAAATTATCGATCATGAGTAAAATAGAGAAGAGGAAATAATCTTATAATAAAGTGAAATAAATCAAATCATAAAATAATCCACCATACAAATGGAAAGCAAGGATTTTGATTGAAGAAAAAATATTTCATTGACTCCTAAGATTGAATTTCAAAAAAAAATTGTCTTAAATAAGTCAAGGAGGAACTGATGATATGTATGGAATGCAAAATTGAAAAATAAAATTATATCCATGAAGCAACTATTCTATGCATTGAAAATAAGTACCCAATATCATATAATAATAGTCAGCAATATAGTTGTATTGATGAGCATGATTTCATGAAGGATGCCCCATTTGAGGCTTATTATATTGATGATATTATTCATAAGAATGTTAGTACTACCACAAATCCCTCTGATATTTTCAAATTAGCTAATGAAGGTAAGCATTTTTATTTCTTCTTTGATTACAACTTGAGAAATAAGGACATTAGTAGAAGCAATGATTTGTTACATCATTTTCATATGATGCCATTACAATGTTTATGTCATGATGAGAAGTATTCTAAAAGTATTGAAAGGATGAAGGGTTCAAAATGGAAGGGAGGTCATTTATCTCAACATAACAATGTTTCATACATGATGGTGTGGGATCCTAGTGTTTTAACCAAATCCAACATACATATTGAAGGTAAAAATTATTTGGTAATAAAAGATGTTTTATTGATTTCTAATGATTGCATGTGCCATAAAAAATGTTATGAATTCCAGGAAGAAATAAATTTAATTTTTATATGCAAAGAGTTCAATATGGATGAAATGCAATAACCTCAAAAATTTCAAAGGGTGAGATAATGATATGTTTTTAGAGTAACATGGTGGATGGATATGCATTTCAATAAGATATTCTAAGTTTCAAGGATAGAAATGTTGAGGGTATCTCAACAATTCAAACCTTAGTAAAGTTGTATGAGCTCATTATTGGTAGCCTAAGGTATGGAAATAATGATCATGTTTCATACTTGTTGTTTCCTCTTATGTCACTACCAAACTTTGGTCATCATGGAAATCATGTTGAAAAAGGTGATAGAGTAAGGGATATAAATTACAGTATATGGCATGAGGATGCTTAGATTCAAATTCAAGATTATTTTTGCTTATGGGATTGGGTTGATATTTTGAGAGTCAAAGGGGATAGAGGCATTGATATTACTATTGATTTCTCCATATCTTGCATTTAGATTGAAAGAGAATTTATAAGGAACCATATGGGATATATTTGACATTCTAACCACTTTTTGAATGGAAATTATGACATCAATAGGATGTGTACCATCTATGAATCTTTGAAAAAGAATCCCAGGGTTGAAAAAATTATTGATGAATTGCAAAAGGTATTTTATTCCCTAGGGATTAATTTGAGGATAGGATACCATTAGATTTATAAGAGGGTTATGGATATGCACCAGATAACATTTAAGAGTCACTTTATGCACTTTATGTTCATGATCACGCTAGGTGATTTAACTAATGCACTATCCACCAGGGTGAATTAGGTATTTAATGATCATTTGATTTTTTTATAGCATTTTTATGTGTAGTAAAGATTATTAAGATTATATATAGCACATGGAATTTACTAATGTATTTTTAGATAAATATTCTCTAGATACAAAGGAAACATTATATGATTTTGAGGTTTCAAATCTTATACACCTAGGCCATGTCTTTAATGTTAGATCCATTTAGGAAAATACCACACTAGAAGACTTTGATAAGTGGGAGAAGGTATTGATATTATTTCATGTCTTTATTATTTTAGTTTTTTCACAAATAATTATTATATAATACGATATTATAGGAAAGGGATTTGTTTTAGTTACAAGGCAAATGAGGAATTCCATAAAAAATGAAAGCATGAAGTTCAATATTTTAGAATAGAATTTCCTTAATTATGATGAGGAGATGTTTTCCATCATGTATCCATGGAAAGATTTCAGACATCATTAGGTTTGTGGTAATTGTGTGGAGGAGATATAATACACAAGATTTAAGTTCTTCTTGGATCTATATGATTTGAGTAATAAGTCACATAAATGGGTAAGGGAAAATAATGTAGATGTTGGTGTCCTTTTTAGAATGATTAATTTTTAGTATGTTTATACTATTAATAGAGATTAGATGTTTCCCACGATGGTATATTATGCCAATTAATTATTTACCACTAAAATTTTAGATGAAATGGTGAAGAGTGACAAAAATGTGTTAGTGGATGATCTCAAGGAGTACATCATCTTCCATCAAAATAATTTATTGTTTAAAAATTTGGAATTTAGAGTTTGTTGGTGTGAATGTTATTTCTATAGGATGATAATTGATGTTCCTCTACTATACTCATGTTGTTCTATATTAGTCTATGAAACTAAAATTAGCATATCTCAATTTTAGGTAGCATGGATGAATTGGTTATACCTTAAATATTACTATAACCATGTCACTCATCTCAAGTCCACTAATCTGAGATTTACCAGACTGATAGGAAATAAGTTAGATAAACCAGTGATTAAAGAGTTTATTTAATATTTTTAGGATAATGTAGATCATCTTGATAATTGGAGAGAATAAATCATTATCCTACATATCAAATTATATACAATAGGTTGGTTTTCTTCATTGCTTGAATCAAGTCAAGAATGGAAAGGTTTAGTCATCCATTGCATTATAGATTTCCTTCAAAATTATACCTATGATTTGGTAAGTATTGCACATTTCTTTGATATGTATTCTCATGAGATCAAGTTTTTTCTTCAAAGATGTGGTTAAATTATATGAACTATACAATAATGTTATGGATGATAGAGAGAATAGATTTTGTAAATCAATCTAGCAAGAAATATCTCACTTGATAAGTATATGTTTCAGATTACATGGGAAAAATAATTTTATTAGCATGGAGATGCTTGATTATTTTGTTTTGCAAAGTGTTATTTAGAATAAGATAAATCATCTCAAAAGTACAAGATTTATAATATATGGACAACGTGGTATGATTCATCACATTGGCATGGTGATTCCTAAGCACCTTGGTTTGAAATTATTTGAGGACAAGTAATTTTTGGAAAGGTAGATTTGTCATTTCCCATTTTTAATTAATTTCATTTTTCAAGCAATATATGCATTTCAATATTTCTTTGGGCTCAGAGATAGAAAAAGGAAAATTAATTTTTACTATTATGTGTACCCAAAAGATTAATTACTTCATATTTTGATAAAAGGGGGCCAATAATTAATAAAATATTATTAATATTGAGTAAATATCCAAACAGGGGAATGGAAATCCTTTATGGAAGCACATTTAGTGGAGAGAATCTTGGTGTAAAAGTTACAATATAGAAACTTTATGATGGGTGTGGAAGTGAAGATCATGATGAGTTATAAGGGAATCATGATGAGTTATAAGGGAAAATTACTAAGTGGGGCATGGATTTCAAGACATTAAAATTATTAATTCAAGTAAACTTGCTATTTTTTAATTTATTTTTTATCCTCAAGATAAGTGGGTCAAATTTGGGAAAGTTTGGGAAATGGAAATAAAGGAAGGGAAAAAGTAGGATCTAAAGTTTTTATGGGCAAGAGGATAAAGATATAATTAGTTGAATTTTTATAACTGATTTCATCTTATAAAATCAAGGATATTGGGATTTTGGTGCCAAATTTAGGACCTCATATGTATTTATACGACAATATTTCATTCTAGGTTATCTTTTGCAATTACAACCAATTTATATAGATTATTGCACTTTTGATTTAAAAATAGGATTAAAGGATGAAACCCCTTAGGTTATTTGAGATTATATTATGAAACCCATTTTATTTAATTATTTTAATATCATATATATATTGCATTGGAGCTTTACATAGTTTTAATTTCTCGTATTTAGTTAGTGTGCATGTTTGCATGTTTTAGAGTGTATAGTTTGAATAGATTCCATTATGGTGAGTCCATTGTTGTTTAAATTGTATATTTATGATTTTATTAATATAAAAAAAAACCCTAATTTATTTAATTTCATCATAAATATCAGTAATATAAGTTGTATTTCATTGTCATTTCTATGGCTTTCAATGAAATTGGGTAAATTGAAAAAGCTAGTTTAGTATACAGATTTGAGTTTATGATTAAATATATAATTTTTTTGGTGTATAATAGCATGAAATTATACAATTTATGATATTGGATTTTATTTAAATTTTTTTTGAATCTAGTAAGTTTCCCATTGTATTGTGTTAAAATTGTAATTTTCAGGATCAATCAGTGTAGGGAAAATTTAGGGGTTTTTTAAGTTGAAATAAAATACATTTTCAGATTGAATATTATTTACATGTAAATTTATAAGGGACGTGACAAAAAAAAATCATGTTTAATGTGGGCGATAAAAATATGATGGGGCATAAAATGAAATTTGATAGGATGGATGTCTGTCAGAATGCATGGCATAAAGTTTATGGGTACCCAAGGAGCACCTTCTATAGTCATAAAGTAGACTAGATAAATGGTCATAGGTGTTCAATAAAAGGTAATATTGAAAGAGATAAATAAATTTCAAACACCACCATAATAGTTACTTGCATATCAACAATGGTTAAGATAAATTCAAATATTTCTCTGAATTTAACTCATTATGTAGGATAGGATGGAATCAAAGTTACTTAAATGATGTTTCTTGCATTCTATACCCATAATTTAATGCAAAATAAGTGTAATTAGGATCTTGAATTGTTGAAACTTACACCAATTTTTTAGCGAAGTTTCAAAAAGATAATGATCAAAATATTTCAACATGTTTTGATTTTAAATAACAACTTCTTTTCTAACTATGATGAGTATACATATTATAAAATAGACTTAGATCCACAATATTCTCATAAAACTTTCATACCAAGGATGGGAAAAAAATTAATGTCAATAAGTGATGTTATGAACCTACTATTTAATTTTATTATTGTTCATACATGGACACAAGACTATGGGTTTTATTCACTTCAACCTACCATTTATTGAATTTGGAACAAACTACACATTTATATCAATGGATTTGTGTCTCGAGAAACTTGAAGAACCAATCATTGATAAGTATGGATATTTATTTTACACTTTTGTATCTTAAAAATAATCATTTCATGATGCACTATTATAAAATGAAGTGCATGATAAGTTTAAAGGGTAAAAGGTAAAATTTATCCATGCTAAAGTAATTCAAAGTGTTTCTAGTATAAGCAATTCATAAAATATACAACCACCAATCCTCTACTTACAATTGGATAATTTTTTAAGTGACAATGATAATCATAACTTATTTTTATTTAGATAAATATAGATAAAAAGGGAATTCAACATTGTGTATGTAAACTTATTCCAAATGGAAAACACCCATGAGGGTTTAGATGGAACTTTTGGTACATTAGTATCATCATTATGGAAACTAGATACATTTTCTTTGCCATATATCATAGACAACTATATAACATGCCAAGAGGGGTAAAGTACATTCATTCCTTAGATTATTGAGGAATTTTATGACTTCAAATCCTTCATGAATCCACACTTGTTGGATGGAAGACAAAAGATAGTGTATATTATCAAACCTAAGATGTTCAAGTTCCATTTTATGGATAACATACTAGTGATGGAAAATAAATCAATAATAAAAGCTCTCCAAAGGTCTCATCTAATCCAAATCTAGCATAAAAAGGATAATTGTAAACTAAACTTGAAAGATGGAAGCCTCATCCATAATCTTTAAAATAACTCAAATAAATGGTAGATATAAAAAATGGAATAAAACTATATATTAAACATTGGGTAAAAAGTGCAATAGGTGGACGTATAGAATACTAGCTTCCAAAAATAACATATTGGGAAAATGTTTTGTGTGTTTTGGATGGACCATTTGTAAATTTTATTAGGATACCAAATATTTATTTTTGGCAACAAAAAATATAGTAGAATGACATAAATGACCAAATAATGGGAGATATTCATTTCCACAATAAAACTACATTAATGAACATATTCTAAGTAATAATGATATTTAAGCTGGGCATATTTGTGGAAGATATAACCAAGCATTCAATCTATTGATGGATGTGTATGTGGGACAGATGCATCTAGTGTGAAAAATAAATGAAAATGAAAATATATGGATGGGAAGGGTGGATAGGGATATTTACCTTAAATTAGAAAGTGAGAATGTGGCTAAAAATTTGAGGATTCAATATTGGAAACCCTCATGGCGAAAAGTTGGTGTAGCATTATATCAAGATTATTTGACACCTAGTAAAACATGGATCAAATTAGATGAAATAAAATAATACATTGATGTGGATGACATCATCTGGGTATGAACACCAAATAAAAATGATAATGTAGATCAATTAAGATTCCTGAAAAAGGACATGGGACCATTTAATCATACCTTACATTGCTTAAATATGGTAATAAATACTAATGTAAAACTATTAAAGGTTATAAAGTAATATATAATATCATCTTGGCTTGGCCTTGTATTTTTACCATAATTTTTTAATAATATGAATGAATATTGAAATTGATTGCTTCTATTTGACCATTTTCTATTCAATCATTTTAGCCCTTCTTCTATTCAAGCTTCTTACTATTAACCCATTAACAAGGTATCTATATTGTTTATTAAATATGAATGTAATATTAAAAAAAAAATCATAATCATAATTTTCATAATTTTTTAGAGTTAATAATATATTTTAATTATTTATTTTGAAGTATTTAATCAAAATAATTTTCATTTACTAGCATTATTCTACTTAAGTTAATGGGATATGTGATAGTAGCTATGCATAACTATACATTTTTGGGGGTTTTGTCACACTAAGTTTATTATATGTGTTTAAAAAACACAAAAAAAAGTTGGTGATGAAAGGAAGAGAGGATTGTGAAGCATTGAAATACAAGGAAATTATGTCAAGTTTAGGATTTGGTCATTCCATTGAATCATCAAGGTTTATTTTGTTCTCAACATGGCATCAACAAAATGCATGGATATATTGAAAATTTTAGTCCACTTTATCTCTCCATATTTACATCTTAAATCCATTCTTACAATTATATACTAACATATTGGGGTTCATATGTTAACTATAAAATAAAGAGGTCCTTGTTGGACATGTGAATTTATGGATTTCACATTAAACTACGACTGTGTCTGTTAGTCATGAAGATATCATGTACTATGTTGCATGAAAGTTAAATTTGTGAACCTTGATTTAAAACATATCTGAGTGATCACACTTTTTCATAGACAAAATAAATTTATTCAAAATTGATTTACACAAGAATTTAATCCATTAATTGATATGTATGTTGCTAAAAAGATGAGGTTTCAACATTTGAAACCTTCTAGAAGAGGAGAAGTTGAAGCATTGTATCCAAATTATTTGACACCTATTAAAACATGGGTCAAACAATTTATAAAATTTAGTTATCTCTCCTTCATATTGATGTCATCCCTACACATTATTAATTAATAAATTTACAGTATCTAAACCATTTAAATCATATCAGTGTGGTTGTAAAGTGATTACTTTTCCAAGAATATATTGGTACAAATAGTTTGAATATTTGAAATTTTTATTAATGTATATTGTAACCATATTTGGATTTACAAGAACATTCCCATTCTACACAATTCTATAAGAAGAATATGAAAAAAATAGGCCTATATTATTATATTGGGTAGAATGGTCACATGCCCATTCTACACATTGAGATAAGAATAATGACCTCTAAATTGATAATATGAGGAACAAAATCCTATGTTATTATCAAGTCCATTTTTTACCATAAAAATAGACATGGCTATAATCATTTCACATACAACCAGACCTTAATATGATTATATAGTAGAAATCACCTTGACTTATATACATATAATCTATTTATACTAACTTCCATAATATAAATAATATCATGTGTATGTCATTGATCAATAGGTCAAAAAGATCCAATCAGTAGGCCATAAATATAAAGAATCCATTAACTAGCCTACACCCAAAGTTACTATGTTAAGATGTTAATAAAATTATCAAATTTGACTTGGGCCATTACTGATGCAGTCAGAAACCATGTGGTTGCTTCAGGTATGCTCAAGCTTAGCACATTAAGGCTATGGTTTTTTTACTTGTCACTATTATGGTACCCTAGGTCCAATGCTAATTTCTAATCTATCTTAGCTTCCGAGCTCTATGATGCTAGAAATTGGTATCTCATTAGGCTCTTAGGTCCTCAGAAGCATTGGGGATTAGCCCCAATGAATTTATCCTTCTAGGGTCATGATCTCCAAAA
The DNA here is from genome assembly GCA_037957365.1 of Torreya grandis. NCBI lineage: Eukaryota > Viridiplantae > Streptophyta > Pinopsida > Cupressales > Taxaceae > Torreya > Torreya grandis. The sequence goes on along the minus strand of JARHVA010003423.1, from coordinate 1,063,044 downwards.
TTCTATGACATAGTAGACTCTTAAGATATTGTAACTTTAGAGGCATTAAGGGATCATCCCCAATGGCTCAATCTTTATAGTTTTTGGAGTTCCATAGTACTACCACTATGTATCTTCCCAAAGATTAGAATTGTAGAAGGATTAAGTCATTAGGATTAATCCCCAAATGATTATATAGACCTATCATCTTGATGATATTACAAATGATATCATCCTAGAGATAAAAATCTTTGATGGATTGTAAATTAGTGTATAACCCATGGTCCCATAATCATGACAAGTGACACAACCATGGCACCAGTGGGCTAATCTTGAGTAGATTTGAAGAGACCACATGGCACACAACTGCATCAACTATGGTTGTGGCCAACTTTGATGGTCATCTCAAAGTCTTAACATATTAACTTTAGACATAAGCCAAAAAAAATTATTTAGATTTATGACAGAATGATTATACCTTTTTGACCTATTGATCAATAGCATACACTCGATATTGTTTTTATTACGGTAATTAGTAGAAATATCTTATATGTATATAAGCTGAGGTGAATTTGTATATTTTCTCTAAATATTAAGGTTTGGTTTCATGTGAAATGATTGTAGTCATGTCTATTTTTATGGGAAAAAATGGGCATGATAATTATGATATAGTGTATAATGGGTGCTTTCCCATTCTTCACAAGATTATTAATAATAATGATAAGTATGTTTTACATTGGACACATGGGGAAATAAAAAGTGTTATCCAATACTTGTACATGATGATGATAAATATGTTTTAAAATGTTTCACTAATATTTATAAATCTTCTATGTCAGGATGTGATTGGTCAATATATGGTAAATTTTTGATAAATATTAAACATTACTATAATAACTATAACTAGGAAATGGTATGACAACTATGGGTTTGAATTTTATAAATTATTAAGTCCCATTTCAATTTTGGATCATGCTCAACTATTGGACCATTTAATTTAAAGGTGAAAACTCATTTAAGATATAACTATAATTTTATTCCACACTATAATTTTGAATCCAATAATAAATATTAATATTAAAATCCAATATCACACTAATTAAAATCAATAATAACAATATTGGAATCCAATATCCCACTTATTAAAAATCAATAATGAAAATATGGAAATCCAATTTCAACAATTATAAAATCATAAATGTTAATACTATAAGTTCATATTCTTAGGAATATGTCCAAATTTCATGAAATGATGATTTTACAAATAATTAGAGTCTAGAATGGCACTAGTGTTCATCAAATGATGAAAAACATTGTCTAAATTTTTTGAGTATAACATGTCTGATGACAATCTATTTCATTTATTTACTAATTCTCTTCACTCTAAATTATAATATCTTGTGAGGACACTTTATCCAAAATCTTTAAAAGAAGCCCTAAACCAAGCTAAACATCAATATTTCCTTATAAGATAATTCAAATTTTCACACTCTCCAATAAGGACCTGAATGCTTCTAAAAGTAAAAAATAAACATGAAAATAATGATGGTGTTATGGATACTTATGATTAAATTCACACCATTCAAACCTTTGTTCCAAATAATCCCATAGAGCCTCCCCTTTCATCATAAATTTCCAACAATTATCATCCTAGTTATACATTTTCTCAAACACATAATGTAGATGTCCATAAACCACTTTCTTTAGCAAAGATTCAAAAGCTTCTTAAATAACCTTTTCCATGAGATCTTGATCCTATTCACCCTACCAAAAAATTGGTATGATCCACACAAATTTCGTTGGTTTCATGCAAGTTGGGGCCATTCTCATGAAACTTGTCTACAAATAAGAAACTTTGATATGGATTATCTTCTTGGACCTAATTTTTATCATAGTTTCTCATTCACATATGTCAACAATATTATGAAGTAATAGTTATGGATCACGAAACTAAAACTAAACATGAAGCTCTTCATAAAGCAAATGCTCATTTATCTATTTATAAGGATCTCATTCCTAATCATCAAGCTAATTATAACTAAGCTCCCACTACTAATAATGTCAAAAGTTATGTGGATCCTAACATGAATGATGAGAATGTTGTTAATAGGTATAATATGAGGAGAGTAGTTTCCTACATTGATCATTATCTAACTTCCAAATATGACAATTTCCCAAAGTTATATACCATTCAAAATTCTCACCCATCCCATCTCATAGAATTATGGAAATTTATACAAATTATAATAAATTCAATTCCAATGATAAATTTAAATAATAACTCACATGTTATCAATATAAACTCTATTCCGCCTTTAACTAAAACACCTCATTCGAAAACCCCAAAATATTCTATCATTGCTACTTCTTCCTATCAAACACAATAAGTAACTAATGATTCAAACATGTCATCTAAGACAACACAATAAGATATAATCATTAAAACCACATTGACTAAAAATCAATCAGGTACACCTTACCAACTTAAATTTTAATGTACTTCCACTACACCATCAAAGAATTTACTTCAACACTATACACCTTTATCAGATAAAATTTAATAAGATATGATGAATTGGATCATATAGCTGAAATTTCATGTCTCCCATCTCAAAAACCTTTATTTTAACTCATGACAACTTTTTATCATCACTTTAATCATCTAATGTAACTCTTATTCAAAATAAATATCCCTTATGACCCACATGTGCAAAAATAAACAACTTTATCAAGATCTGAAGATAAAATTATTCAATAGTGTGAATAAATGTCTATAAAAATTGATTAAATGATAGATACTTCTCTTTCACTCAAATTCCTTATATCTTCAATGATTCCTAATGAGATATTGATTCATGCAGATGATCCTCCATTATTCATTAACATCCAAATAGGAGATATCCAAGTTAAACATGCATTAATTGATGAAGGTTTAGGCATTTGTGTGACCTCCCTTGATTTCATTAAAATACTTAGATATTCTGAATGTAATATTAAATCTACTCAAAGTACATGTCAAGGATATGATAAAAGACAAAATGCCTCCTTTAGGGTATGTTTGGATTCTATTTAGTGAAACATCACCTATTAATGCTTGAAAGTGTATCACATGGGTTTAGTGTTTAAGAAACACTTGTCATTTATATATTTAGATAATACATTACATGATTTTTTTGTTGTGATATTATTTATATCTTTGGTAGAATAGTATTAAATCAAATGAACTATTTCATAAAATTTATAACTGTTTGGTTGTTGGGAGCAACCGTGGCCTAATTGGTTACTTGTGAAAATGAAAGTAATCTAAAATAAGTGAATTGAATTATGAAAAAACCTAAGTCTAAAGCCTAATATAGCATGAATATATACAATGACAAGATAAACTAAAGTGAATTGATCAAAAAAGGAGTAAAAAGAAGCGTAGGGCAGAAAGAAAGTGTTCTAATTTTTAGTCTAGACATCATGACAAAATTTAAATTCCATCAAGATATGCATTAAACTAATATATAACATGAAATTTCATAGGCATATATCCTACCATACATTAGGAAAATGTTTGAGGAAAGGTGAAATAATGTAAATAAGAGACTAGATTCAATTTAAATATTTATTTACTGCAAACAAATAACATTAACACATCTACAATAAAAGCAAATAAATTAAATTGAATATAAAATCATTCCATCAACCTAACATAAGCACAAGTTAAAAAATCTTAATTTATTAATATGCACACCAAGAATCCATGAAAACCATTCAAATCTGAACATTCAAATAGATGATTGAGAGAGAAGCCATAATAGCAAACATACAAACAATATTGGACAATATTTGCAAAATTCCTTGCTTTTATTAACTTCTAAAAGTTTTTAAAAAGTTTTTTAGCTCAAAAACTCCCCCCCCCTTTTTAAAAATGACAATACCCATTTAATATAAGACTAAGGGAGTATGTTGGTCAATCATGTCAAAATTACAATTTTATAAGTGTCATAGATAGTTGTCCTTCTAAAATGTTCTAAAATCAATGACACTTTTTAAATGGATAGACCTATAAGAAATGCATTTTACAATATTTCACATGCTTTTATTAAAAATAATATTTTCTTTTCAAAATTTTATACATGCCTAGTTACAAAATAAAATTTTAAAGTCAACAAATTTGACTTTAAGAATCCCTTGTTATTGTAGTCTTTTGCCTCTACTATAGGATCTTAAGTCTGTAGTGTTACTCATCAATCAACATAAGGTTGTCAATTGGTTGCTTGAATAATCACTTCTTTTGATCTATCAAGCCCTTGAGATCTTTATCAACCCTCTCTAAAGCTTCCTTGATTCTCTTAGAATCACTAATCTTTTCATCAACTGATAAAATCATGTCCATGATCTTCTTGTTATCTACCTCTGTCTTGCCTATGCTTTGGTTCTTTACCTCCTATATAAACTGAGTAGATCTTTGCTTAAATTCATAACTTTTGATTAAACCAATTAGGCTAAGTGAAGTAGGATATTTTATTAGGCTCCCTAATATGTGGGTTATCCTATCCTTTAACTATTTCAGACCATCAAAAAAGCCTCCCATGATCTTAGGCCATATGCTCAAATCCTTGATCTTATCCACCAATATTAGTATGACCATATTCAAATGTGCCAAGCTCACTATTCTAAACCCATGGATTTGGTCATATGTTAGGACATTTATCAAATCCTTCACTTTGCTTCTTAAAGTTTACCATTGGCTAATTTGGCATGTAGTTGTAGAACTCTGTTTGTTAATTCCATCTTCTTTGGATCTTATGGCTTTCAAAAATTTGAACAAGTCATTCATGGTTGTCTCAAATTGGGTGACCATCTCTCCTGGAATTGATAAGACAACTTGCTCCTCCAGGTTCTTTTTTTCTTTAAGCCCTTGATGGTTTCTTGTAATTATTTTTTCTATGTTTGGGATAATTAAAGAACATATTCCTCAAATATAGGGTCTTCACCCAGACTCTATCCCTAATTTTGAGTCAAATTGGTCAATGGATCTACTCTTTGATATTTCATTTCTTTACCTCATACCATGACCTTCTTCTTTGTCACTATTTACAAGATAGCAATTTTTGGATTAAATTTGACTCCAACTGTAGATTAGGTCACCTATGGGACAAGGATCTCAACCTGTGATGGATCTACTATATCACTTGGTGTAATTAATCTTTTTGCTTCCTCTTCTTGTAGAGAAACTATCCATGGCTTAAGATCTTGATGCATATGAATGTTAATAGCCTTCATCATAGCCCAAGGATGATGTATAGTTGGCATTCTCTCTAATATAGGTTCATATGAGAACCATTATATATTTGGTGGTCCATATAACAAGTTATCTTTATTGAATAGATTGACTCCACTTAAAGGACTAGTGAAAGTCATTTTGAGTCTTTTTGCTTTAGGGATAATGGCCAATTCAACATTTATTTTTGGAGTGTCAATAGGAACCAAATCCAAAAATTTCCATTTTTCATCATTAGTTTCCTCAATACTTGTCTTCTCTTATTCATCTAAGTCTATGTATGTTATATATAACATCTTTAATACATCCTCAATATACTCTTAAGGATCTATAACTATCATATGTACCTATTATTCTACTACTTTGGGAGGTTCATTAATTGATGAGTTTGAAGCTATTTCACTTGGCCTTTTCTCCCTAGGCCTATGCTCTATCTATCTCTCTACTTGGGCACTAACTAATGGAGGCCTATAAGATTCTCCATTGCCTAAATGGTACTATCTTGGGCCCAATTACCATCTATCATCCACCTTTTTCTTTATTTTTAGTCTATACTCAATTCTTAAGTTATGTTCCTTTAACCTTATGGTGACTTCAAATTAAGTATAAGCCTTAATGTACATAGGATCAAAGGTTCTAGACTCATTTTCATAGGGCACATTTAGCATCACTTTGTGTTTCAAATGCTCCTTAACCTTTCCATAAGTGTCCCACTATCTAAGGTCATCAATCTACAAATTGAAAGATGATATATGTTTATGCTACCTCAATGTGGTCTCACTGTCTGAACATGGTCTTAAAAATTTACATAGGGAAGCTATGAAGAATTCCCTTTTTCTTAGTCTAACATAGACCATTAATGTCTTAGAATAACTAGTATGCAATTTCTTTCTCAGCTAATTTGTTGGGAACATGGGCAAGTAGCCTGAGAGGATAATTTTATGTCTCCTCAATATTTATGACTATAAAATATAGATATAAAGATATATCTCCCAAAGCTTCAACATATTTTATGATTAATAAACTAATTATTGACCTGGGGATACTAGTTATAACTTTAGTCAATGCTAGATAGATATAGTCACAAATAAATTGAATTTGGTCCCTATATTTATAGTTATGTAGCTTATATTAATATTAGGAAACTATTTGTGTTCCATTTTGGGACCATTCCCTTTGATTTAGAATCTTTGTTGTTACACATATGGCATCTAGGAGGTAAGGCATCATGAAAACTCATTCTTCTTTTTATGCCTAATTTCATATACTTTTTTACTCAAAGAGATGCTAATTATCTCACCTAGTGGGGGACTATCATTTTTTCAATAATGAAGTAAACTATGGGCACCCATACTAGATTTACATAAGCTATGGTTGTATCCCCACATAACTTGTTTAACATTATCATTATCATCCTAATTCCATGTCTAAAATAGCTGATAGGAATGTTCTTATTAAGGTCTAAAAAGACTTGGTTTCCAAAATCTATCCACATGAAAAGGGTGTCCATTAAATTGTGTTATTTAGCCCAAGAATTGATAGAGGCTGGGTCAATTTAGAGTTTGGGAAACTTATAATAGGACTCAAATATAATATAAAAAATGTAATACACCTTCCTCTAATTATACTCATTTATTAACATACATTTATCTATCTAAGCATCTTTAAAAATGGGAGAAATAATGTCAATGTAGTGGAGTACCTCAAGCTTTGCATCTGTATGATGCATACTAGTCATCTTGATTGTAACAATTTCATTATATAACCTCTTTATTGAGAGGGTCTTCTCCTCTTCCATGGTGATAGTTGGTTGGTTATCAATCCTCCAAAATAGTTTTGAATAATTATTGTTTCCTATGTTCAAGGAAATAATAACTAACTTGGTGTCCTTGAAAACACATCTTTCAACATTTATTGTCAAATACATCTCCACATCTTCCTTTGAAATGTGATTTTGAGGCACCATTGATATAATTTTAGACAATAATCTAGCTCTTCTAAGTGAATTTGGAGACAAATTATGGAAATTAGTATGCTTAGAGATATTTTGTAGGTTTATGCAAAGCTTCAATTGTGGTAATTGAGTGTGAACTATGAGCTTTGTGCCTTATATTTTGTTTTTATTTCTTATTTATACCTTTCATGTCTATGAGTCTATAAGATATTTCAATCTAAATTATCTTTCTTATTTGGCATCATTGTGTTAAACTATTCATTAATTTTTTAAATATGATGATTTATCCTTTATGGACAGGTGTTGTTATATCATGCTCTCTCATAACTTTATTAAACATGCTCCATTGATCTTCTATGGGGCTCTCTAGCCCTGGATTCATCATTAGCCATTAATTTCTTATTTGAGTGCTTAAGAGTGTGAAACATGGTAGCTCCATGGGCTCTCTATTCTCACTACAAACATGATTCATAATTTAACACCTTTGTGTCATGTGATGGCTTCTCATTCCATCTGGGACCTTTGAATTATCAATTCCATCGCTCACTATAGATCTTGATCAAAGAAGTTGAATTCCATTATTTGATATTTATCTAATTTCTTATGGTTATGACATGTGTCACCACCACATTTATTTTACCCCCTTTTAAAATCTTACATTCATCTTGTACCATTTGATCTCCTTTACATGGATCAATGTGCTCTATCAATCTTGATTCAATTAATTCTATTTGGCTGAATGTGGACTGTTGATTTTGGGATAAGTCACTGAGATCATGCCACTTGGAAGTCTTAGATTCCTTCCTAGAACCTTGACCTATTTAATTTTCCTCATTCTATTATATCTTTGTCATATGCTTTAAATCACTCTATTGATCTTGATCTTAGAGGTCAAACAAGATTGGTTTTTTTGATTCCTTTTTACTAAAATTGTGACACTTATTACTTTTGCATTCCCTTGTAGGATCATTGAATTATTAAATCTTCACTCACTATAATATATTTGAGATGCCTTCAAAATGGTGACACTTATCACTCTCATTCTTGATATGAGTTATTTGACATTTTGACCTAGGAAAGTGCTCATGTACCATTGATCTTGACTTGAGCTTTGAGATCTTTCTATGTGGTATCCTCACATTGATTCATTCACTTGGATAATATAAATAGACTTAGTTAGGGCTTGGAGAATATAAATAAATTGGGATATATTTTTATCCTAAGGTTTTATTTGTATTAATAAATATAATTAGGACTTAAGATAAAACTTTAGACTAAGTTTAAATAATAATAAAGTGCTCTCATATTTAGTTAGTCATCGTGAATAATAAAATAGACTAGGTGAGGGTTTTGGGTTATAAAGGACATATAAAATTTTATCCGAAGGTTTTGGTCATGTTAATAAATATTATTATAACTTTACGATAGAATTTAAATTAATCCTAAGGTATAATTAAAATGTTCCCACACAAATTTCATTCCACATAAATTTGAATCTAATTTAAAATACCTAGGCTAAAACATATTAGACTAAGGTCTTTACATGGTTTAAACATAGATTAAATTAATTGATTAAGAGACCAAGGTTTAGTAAAAATAAAGGGTCATTTTAACATCATTATTTAACCAACTAAGGGTTAATTTGACATTAAATAATAAAACCCTAAAGTTTTTTATTCTAATAACACTCCATTAAACTTGCAATATGGAAATAGAGATCAAATATTAGCAATATTGGATAAAGCCAAATTAAAATTAAAAGTTGAAATGGTAAATGTAAAGATGATGAGAACCATAAATTTATCACACAATTTTTAAAATTGAACAAGGGTCCTCATTTTTCAAAAATATGGGTATGTTGACCTCAACAAATGGTGACTTCTAGGGAAAACATTGTAAAATTTTAGAAATCAAATACTCTTGGTTTGAATTAATAACTATACCACTTATTTGATATGGTCAAGTGCCATCATTAAGATCAATTCATGATAAAAAAAAAGTTCTACACACATAGAATTAGGCTCAAACATCAAATCTTAGTCATATTATGTGTATGCTTTGATGCCTTAACTAACTACCATGGGATATTGAGCACAACTTCCAGAATTCATGAACTTAATCATTAACATTGACTTATAAATTATTTAGATAATTATTAATAATCATGATTTTAGAATAGGGAAGGCTTGGGCATTGATCTGCTTCTAGTTAGGCATATATATCGCTAACAAAGATACTTTTCACTCCACTCAAGGCCTTTCTCCACTACCATCTAGGTGCCCATAGCCTCGGTGGAGGTTACTAAAATAACCTTTTCTTAGAAAGCTTTCAAATTTTAAATAAAACTCTTTTTTTTGTATTTTTAAGTATATTTAACTTTTATAGAAGTTTGGGAACTATAATTAGCCAAGTTTTAAGATTTTTTTAGATGATCGATATTTAGACAATCATCCTTGGCTATAAACTTCATCCTAGGTAGTATATATTTTGTAAGTGATAACATGACTTTATTATAATGATTCAAACTTTCACTCAACATATGCAATACTTATTAGAATAAAACTTAGATCAAAATAAGGTTTAAAATTTTAAGGAATAATTAAACTAGATATCAATCCTCACCAATTTATCAAAGCTACAACATCAAGCTCTAATTTCTAGAATCCATGATCAGCCAATGTCTAAGGGTCACACCTACATTTTTTATTTGAGGGGTTCATTTGAGCAATTAGGATGGATTGGAGCTTGAGAACTATCTTTAAAAAGACTTATTGAAAGCAAGGAATAAAATAAAGGAAAGGAAACACACAACAAGAAAAAAAAATAGAAAGTAAAAGAGAAGTAAACAAATATATACAAGCACTATGTACAAACAAGGAAGATAAATTTTTTTAATCTAATCCTACCTACACTAAACCTAACTAGTCTTACAAATTACTCCATGAATAATTATGGTGGAACAATAGAGAAGTAGTGCTTGAGGTATTACCCATTAGTTTAGAATGTGAACTTTGCTTCCTAAAAGTCTTTGAGCTTGAAGGTGTTGTCTCCCAGAGTCTCAATAATCTAATAAGGACCAATCCACATAGGAGTGAATTTCCCATGCTTTCCTTTTGGTTCTAAGGCTTTGTCCCAAAGAAGAACTAGGTCTCCTTTCCTAAACTATAACATTTTTCAAACCATATTTTCACTATGATTTGATGTCTACGGAAGTTGGTAAATGCTTCCTCTCTTATATCCTCCATTTGAATGATGTCAAGTATCCTTGAATTAGCAAATTCTTGATCTTCTTCCATGTACTCCTACATGAACTTGTATGTTGGTAACTTGAGAATAATGGGAAATATAAGTTCTTGACCATATACTAAAAGAAATGGTGATGCTTTTAGGGCTTATTTCACCCTAGTTGTATCTACCCAAAGAGCATACATGAGAAATTTATGCCATGTTCTCAATTTTTCAACTATAGACTTTTTGATGGCTTTCATCAAATTTTTATTTGTTGATTATGACACTCCATTTCCTTAAGGATAATGGTTTTTATTAAAACTTGAGAATAATTTTATTATCATATGCCCACTTAGTCATCTCAATGGATATAAAGGTAGATATATTATCACAAACTAGAGATACCGGTTTTCTAAATCTCATGCAAATGTTCTCTTCTAAGAACCTAATCACATCCTCAATCTTTCATTGATTGGTTTCCACTACTTTTATCCATTTTATGTAGTAATCAATATTAGTAAACACATATTTATTTCCATCTAAAGAATTTGGGTTGATCACCCCCATAAAGTCTAATCCTCATTGAGCAAAGAGCTTGTCAATCATAATTGGCTTCAATGGCATGGCTGCTTTTGGTTATTTAGTATTGAATATCTAGAATTGATGACACTCTCTAACATGTTTATCAACATCCTTAAATATTGTAGGTTAATAGTGCCCTACCCTCATGATCCTATGATCTATTATCTTTATAGAAGGGTGTCCACTTCAAATATTTTCATGGAAATTACTCGAGATCTTAGCTCCTTTTGAGACACGTCTCAAATATATGGCTTCATAATTATTCTTAAAGAATACTCCATCCTTGATTAAAAAATGCACTAACTTGAGCCTAAAATCTCTACTTTTCTCTCTACTCAATCCTACATGACAAGAACCATTAATTAGTACATGGATAATTACATCATAAAAATCATTTCGTTCAAAACATTACTACTCAACTTGCATGACACTTAATTTGGGGTTGGTGTTAGTAATTAACTAAAACAATCCTTGACACCTTACCAACTTGGTAGTTTTCATCTCAATATCATAATATTATAGAATATACATCCATTTACCTCTTATTTCTCCCAATTCACATTGACTAAGCATAAGTTTAGTAGCAGGGTCTGGCAATATTACATGCACTTTAATTCCTAAGAATATAGTGTCTAAACTTTTTTACAGCCTTAACTAAAGCCAATGCTTAATTTTAAATAAGAGAATAGTTTAACTCATAATTCTTAAAATTAGTGATTTAAAATGCAATAGGGTGATCACACTTATCTATTTTTTGAGTTAAAATAATAGCTATTGTAAGATCAGAAGCAAAAGAATAGAGATAGAAATATTTTGTGAAATCAAGACTTATCAACATTGGTGCCTATCCAGTTAATTATTTAATGTCCTTAAAGGATTTCTTTGTCTCTTCATTCTATATGAGTTTGGCATCCTTCTTCAACATGTCATTTAGTGGCTTCACAATTTCTACAAAACTAGAAATGAACTTTCTCACAAAATTGATTTTCCCAAAGAAAGATTTTAATTCTTTTCTACTGTTAGGGAGTTATATCTTGGATATGGCATCACATATATTAGGGTCTATATAAATCCCATATTTGGTTATAACATGTCCTAGAAAATTCCCTTCTATAACACAAAAGATACTTTTCTTGGGATTGAGATAAATTTCATACCTTCTACAATGTTCAAATACTTATTGCAAATGCATGATATGATCTTCCCTATTTTTAGAAAACATAATTAGATCATCTATATAAATGATAATGCACTTACCGATGAGACCATAAAAATAATGCTCCATAGCTATTTGAAACATTTCTCCTACATTTGTTATCCCAAATGGCATTCTTTTATAGGAAAAGGTGCCCCACTTAGTTATAAATGTAGTTTTCATTCTATCCTCCTTGTTTATAATTACTTGATTATACCCTAAACATCCATGAAGAAAAGACATCATAGTAGAAATAATAACAATTTTAATGACTTGGTAAAGGGAAGGTAAAGGATAATTATCCTTTTCTAAAGCTCTATTCAAATTTCTAAAGTCTATGCATGATCTAATTTCTCCATTTTTCTTTCTAACTAGTACTAAGTTAGCTACCCAAGTAGAGTGTCTAATGGGAAAAACTATTTTTACATCTAAGAGCTTCTTGACCTCTTTATAGATTAATGTATCCAAAATAGGGTTAAAAGGCCTTTGATTCTACATAAAAGGTTTACAAGATTCTTTTATTGGAATGGTATGGGTAATGAATTTAGGATCAAAGATCTTTAAGTCTTCATAGGACCATGTTATAACATCTTTGTATTTGGTCATCAACTCTTTAGTTTTTCTCAGTTATTCACATGTGCATGTTGTACCAATATTAAATAATTGAGGTTGACCTTGAATACCTATGTCAACTATATTATAATCTTTCCCATTCACTTTAGAAATCTTGATAGTCTCAACTAGTTTGTCTATGTCAAACAATCTTTCTAAGGTAATAATGTCTTTGGGATTTTTGTTGTATAATATTGTCATCACTTTTTTCATCATTAGGATAATTTTCATTGACCTTATAAATGATGTGAAACTCAAATATTTATGAGTTGTTCATGAAATCTAGTATTTTTTTATCATCACTAAATACTTGAAAATGATTGACATTGTTAGGGACTGAGGGACATAGAACCAACTCAATACTAAGGTTTCCTAGTTTAGTCTTGATTTGGAATAATATTGGCTACAACTAAGGATAGCTCATTATCAAGCTTATTCTCTTCTTTAGGAATGGAAACAATGTTAAAATAATCAAAGTATTCTATCATGTCTCACACTCTAAACTTGTGCTTATTAAGATATGACAATTTGTATTTATACTTACTTATAACTTGATTAACTACTAGCTTAGAAACACCATGCACTAGCAGTTCTTTGACTTTATGCTTGATATTAAATTACAATCCTAAAATTAAAGCTTCATACTTTGCCAAATTGTTAGTGCATGAAAACCAAAGTCTATAAGAAGTATTAAACTCTTTTCCAATGCGATTGACTAGAACAATTCCTCCTATAGAACCATATTTACATCTAGCGCCATCAAAATATAATTTTCACATTTCAGGAATAACATGAAAATATTAGAGTCACATACCTTATAAGTGTCAATATTTTAAAATCCTAACTCAAAATTAACCATTTTAACCTTTTGATTTGTAGCATTATACTCAGTGATCATGTGTTTCATCTTTGGTTCCCTCTCTATCCTAATTTGATTGGAAACTTCCGTCCATGGAAGCAACATATGAGAATAGTTCATAAACATGTAACCATTCAAAGACTTGGTCAAATCTCTACTTAAAAACATCCCATAAGCATCAAGAATATCGACCACTTAGATTTCTATAAATTATTATATCCTTGGCTCAACAGAAAGCTTCATGTGAACATTCAACAATTCTCCAATTAATTTAACCCTTGATTTATCCAATTGAGTAACTACTCTATTAGACTTAATTGGAGCTAAATAAAGTTTTCACAAATACCTTTTGGCATGATATTGGAAAAAAAACCTAAATATAATAGACAATTATGCAATATCTTACCAAAAACTCTAATTGTTATCAATAAGGTTGGAACTTCTACTTTGTTCTTATAAATAACTACATTGGCATTTGCAATCTTTAGTGATTTACTAGGATTCTTAGATAAAGATTCCAAAAAGAAGTATCTTTCCTTAGTAATTTGAGTCAACTCATGTAAAGTGATATTATATTTGTTTTTTTTCATATCTTCAACTATATTATATCCACCTCTAGTAGATGAACTAGATGAATCAAGATTGTTTCTAGAGGTACTTCCCTTTGGATGTTCTAGATTATTATTATATGTAGTATTAAGAGGTGTGTCAAATTTAATTGGCAGAGTTAAAGTAGTAAATGGATAATTCTAATCTCTATTCATCAAATGATAATACTTCTTTATATATTGAGTAAAATCATGAATCTCTTCATGGGTATCCTCGAGCTTATTCTCATTTTGGAAAGGAAAATAAAAAGTCTCCACCATGAGAGTTGTATCGGTAGATTTAGATGAATTTAAAGAACCAGATATACCTAAAAAATTATCTTTATTAGGTCCACTTATATATATATATATATATATATATATATATATATATATATATATATATATATATATATATATATATATATATATATATATATATATATATATAACTTATCTTGAAATAACTCAAAAGCATTTCAAAATTCAATATAATCCAATTCACAATGTTTTGAGGTGTTATGAACTCTACCGTATTTAGTTAAAGTTACATCACATATGTTTATCTCAAGATTATTTTTGTTGGAATATGACTTATTATTGTTGTTTTTATTGTTTCTATTATTGTGAAACCTATTTTTAGGTCTATTGAAGCTTTGATAAGAGTAATTTCTATTAGATTTTTCCCCAGTATTACCTACTTGTTTTTTCAACTAAAAGAAATTAGTTCTCAATTTTTGAACAATCTTGAGTATGGACTCATTATCACTTTTAGGTTCTTTTGAGTTGTGAAATTTATTACTAATTTTATTTTCTAAAATCAAATCTCTTTGATCTTGTGGATGAAATCCATTTTTAGTGTTATTCAAGAATCTTAGCTTTTGGCTAGGATGAACATGACTCAAGGGTAATTGATTCAACACTAGATTTTGATTTAAAGTAGAAACATTCTAATTTGCATTAGGAATGACATTTAGCATAGGTAGATTGGGATTAATATTGGGAACGACATATGATAGATGACCTTAAGGTTTCATTTAATCATTGATTGTCATAGATTCAACATAGGCTATGGTTAATGTATTAATAACTCCAACAGACCTTTTCAAGAAAATAGAAGTCATGGGGTCTAAATCATCATTATAAATCTCTAAAGATAAATATTCATTACGTCTATAAGGAGTTAAGGTTCTGCTAAACATTTTCTATAATTTGGAAATAAAATCTCTAATAGTTTCACTCAAATCTCTTTTCATAGTAGTGAATTATTGATAAAGAATATAAGGACTAATGATTTTTCCAAATTGATCAATGAAAATACTATTAAAATCATTCCAAACGGTGATATAATTTTTAGGAAGGTTGAGAAACCAATCATATGCAACATCTTTTAAGGTAAATGGAAACAATCTACATGTAACATTTTCATGAACTAAATTTAAAAGTCTTAAAGTGGCCTTGAAAGATTTGATATGTTCTTTAGTAGTGACACCACCATTAGGACTAAGATATGATAAATACTTCTCACAGCTCCTAGGTAAGTCATGTACCTAACCAAGCACATTGATGGAAGATCCACCCAAAAAATCCATACCTTAATAAGGATTGAACATAGGAGCACCACAAAAAGATGAAGTAGGTTGAGATTTAGAAACCATGTGTTTACCTTTATCTACTCTTTCTTTTCTATGAACCTCTAATGGAAGGAGAGGTAATCTTGTCTTTTAATGTGACCTAGTCCTAATTCTTGGCAGTTTTAACTTATAAACTTTGAATCTTATTAAAAATATGATGTGTAAACCTTATCTTTGTAAATAAAAATGATCAGACTTACATGTTAAGCAAATTTTGCACAAATTTACATTTAAAAACTATCTTTAACTAAATTAGCTCAAAAATTGTCTAAACTAGCAAATATGAGTGATCTTTACACTTATAAGTTTAAATAAACCTAAATTTGCAAATAATTAGTCAATATTTTTAAAAAATTGCTATCACTAACCTTTAACATGGCATATTTACAAATCTTAAACTACCTTTACAATAATTTCTCATGAATCATCAAAGAATAGAAATCTTTAGGTAAATAAGCCTAAAGACTAGTATAAAATTATGAATATAAATTATCTTTACACAATCAAGATAATAAAGAAAAAAATTCAAATAATTCATTGATATTTGAATGAAATTTACTAAAATTAGTAAAGACACTTCAAATCAGAAAGTTTCAGCTAAGGCCCTCCTTTTAGCACTAATGAAATGCTGCCTATTAGTGTATGAAAGTGTATCACAGGGGTTTAGATTATTTAAGAAACACTTCTCATTTTTGAATTTAGATAATCCATTGAATGAGTTATAGGTTGTGATATTCTTGATATCTTTGGTAGAATAGTGGCAAATAAATTGAACTATTTCACAAAATTTATAATTGTTTGGTTGTTGGGAGCAATCATTTCCTAATAACTTAATTGAGAAAATGAGAGTAATCTAAACTAAGTGAAGTTAATTATGATCAAACCTAATTCTAAATTATAAGGTAGCATGAATATCTATAATGACAATCTAAACTAAAGTGAATTGATAAAAAAAAAAAGAGCAAAAGGAAGGGTAGTGCAGAAAGAAATTGTTTTGATTTCTAGTCTAGACATCATGACAAAGTTTAAATTTCATCAAGATATGCATTAAAACAATATTTTTTATGAAATTTCATAGGAATAAATGCTACCATACGTTAGGCAAATATCTAAGAAAAGGTGAAATAGTGCAAATAAGAGACTAGATTCAATTTGAAGATTTACTTCTACAAACAAAAAACATTAGCACATATGCAAGAAAAGCAAAGAAAGTGAACTAAATATAAAATCATTCAATAAACATAGAATAATAATAATCACAAGTTTAAAACTCTACATTAATTAGTATTCACACCAAGAATCCATGAAAACCATTCAAATATAAAAATTCAAATAGATGATAGAGAGAGAAGCCATAATAACAAACACACAAACAATATTAGACAATCTTTGCAAAATTCCTTGCTTGTATTAATTGCTCAAAGTTAATACAAAGTTTTTTAGATTAAAAAATCCCCCCCCCCACCTTTTAAAAAATGACAATACCCCTTTTATATAAGGCTAAGAGAGCATGTTGGTCAATCATGTCAAATTATAATAGTAAAAGTGTCATAGATAGATGTATTTCTACAATGTTATAGAATTAATGAAACTTTTAAAATGGACTGACCTATAATAAATGTGCTTTAAAATATTGAACATGTTTTAAAAATAATAATATTCTCTTTTCAAAATGTTATACATGGTTGGTTACAAAATAATATTCTAAAGTCAAAAAATTTGGCTTTGAGAATCCCCTATTGTTGCAGTCTTTTATCTCTACTGTAGGATATTCATTCTATAGTGTTTCTCATCAATCATGTTAAGGTTGGTAATGGGTTCCATGAAAATTCCCTTCTCTTGATCTATCAGGCCCTTGAGATCTTTTTCAACCCTCTCTAAAGCTTCTTTGATGCTCCTAACATCACTAATATTTTCATCAGTTGATAAAATCATGTCCATGATCCTCTTGTTATCTTCCCCTATCTTGTTTATGCTTTGGTTCTTTACCTCCTACATAAATTGATAACTCTTTGCTTAAATTCATCATCTTTGATTAAACCAATTGGGATGAGTGAAATAAGATCTTTGATTAAGCTCCCCAATATGTGGGTTATCCTATCCTCTAACTATTTAATATCATTATAAAGGTCTCTCATGCTCTTAGACCATATACTCAAAGCCTAGATCTTATCCACCAATTTTTCTATGGACATATTTAAATATGCGAAGCTCACTATTCTAAACCTAGGGATTTGGTCATCTATTAGGACATTGATCAAATCCTTCACTTTTCTACTTAAAGCTTGCCATTGACCAACATGGCCTATAAACATAGAACTCTATTTGTTCACTACATCTTATTTGGATCTTATGGCCTTCATATAATTGAATAAGTCATTCATGATGGTCTCAAATTGGGTGAACATCTCTCCTATAACTGATAAGACATCTTACTCCTCTAGGTTCTTATTTCTTTACTTTAGGCCCTTGATGCCTACTTGTAATTATTTTGTCTATTCTTGGGCTAATTCAAGAACATATTCCTCAAAGATAGGATCTTCACCAAGACATTGTCCTTGCTTTTGAGTCAAATTGGTCAATATATCTACTCTTTGATATGTCATTTCTTCACCTCCTTCCATGACCTTCTACTCTGTCACTCTTTCCAAGCTAGCAGTTTCTAGATCAAATTTGACTCCAACTATAAATTAAGTCATTTGTGAGATAGGTATCTAAACTTATGATGGTTATACTAAATCACTTAGTGTAGCTAATATTATTTTTTCCTCTTTATATAATATAACTATCCATAGCTTAATATCTTGATTCATAGGAATGTTAAGAGCCTTCATCATAGCCCAAGGATGGTGCATAGTGGGAATTCTCTCCAATCTAGGTTTATACAAGAAAACTATTCTAGAATTGGTGGTCCATATAGCATGTTCTCTTCACTAAATATATTGACTTCATTTAAAGTAGTAGCAAAATTAATTTTGGGTCTTTTTTCTATAGGGACAATGACCAGTTCAACCTTTCTTTTTGGAGTGTCAATAGGAACCAAGTCTAAAGATTTCCCTTTGTTATCCTTAGTTTCCTCAATTCTTGTCTTCTTTTCTTCATTTGTGTCTATTTATGTTATAGACATCATATTTAATAAATTCTCAATATACTCTTAAGGATCTATATCTATCATATGTACCTCTTCTTAATGTGCATCTTATTCTACTACTTTGGGAGGTTCATTAGCTAATGAGATGGAAGCTATTTCACCTAGATTTTTCTCCTCAATCCTATGCTCTATCTATGTCTCTACTTGGGCAATAATTGATGGAGTCATAGAAATATTTTCCATTGATCAAATGGTACTATCTTGGACCCAATTACCATCTTTCATCCACCTTTTGATTTCTTTCTAGTCTAGACTCAGGTCTTAGGTTATGTTCTATCAACCTTATGGTAACTTCAAAGTAACTATAATCCTTGATATATATAGGATTAAAGGCACCAAGCTCATGTTTATAGGTCACATTCAAAATCCCTTTATGTTTCAAATGCTACTTAACCTTTCCATAGGGGTCCCACTATCTAATTTTATCAATTTGTAGATTGAAATATGCTCTATGTTTTGATGCTACCTTAATGTGGTCCCATTTTTTGAACATGGTATTACCAATTTTCATATGGAAGTTATGAATAATTCCCTTTCTCTTCGTATTTCATAGACCATTAATGCTATGGAATAATTGGTATGCAATTTCTTGTTCATCTAACTTATCAGGAACATGGATAGGTATATTGAGAGGAGAATTTTGTGTCCCCTCAATCCTTATGATTATACAATCTGGTATAGCCATGTATCCCCCATATCTTCAATAGATTTTTTGATTAATGGAATAATTATTTGTAAGGGGATAACAATTATAGCTTTAGTCAGGGATGGATATATACAGCCACAAATAAATTGAATGTGGTCCCTATATTTATAGATGTGCTACTTAGAGTAATATTGGGAAACTATATGTGTTCCACTTGAGAACCATTCCCTTTGATTTGGAATATCCTTTATTACACATATGGCATCTAGGAGGTAAGTCATCAAGAAAAACTCATTATTCTTTTTATGCCTAATTGCATATACTTGTTTACTCAAGGAGATGTTAATTATCTCACATAGTGGGGGGACTATCAATTTTTCAATAATGAAGTAAACTATGGGCACCCATACTAGATTTATATAAGCTATGGTTGCATCCCCACACAACCTTCTTCAACATTGTCATTATCATCCTAATTCTAAGTCTAAATTGACTAATAAGAAGGTTATTGTTAAGGTCTTAAAAGACTTTATTTCCAAAATCTAGCCACATGGTAAATGTGTCCATCAAATTATGTTCTTTAGCCCAATAATTGATAGAGGCTAGGTTAATTTGGTGTTTGGGAAACTTATAATAGGACCCAAATGGAATAGCATAAATTTAAGACACCTTCCTCTTATTATACTCAATTACTAACATGCCTTTATCTATCTTACCATATTTAAAAATGGGAGTAAGAATGTTATGCAGTGGAGTACCTCAGGCTTTGTAGCTACATGATATGGACCAGTCATCTAGATTGCAAAAATGTCATCATATAACCTCTTTTTCTAGAGGTTATTCTCCTCTTCCCTAGTGATAGATACTTGGTTCTCAATCCTATAGAATACTTTTGACCAATTATTATCTCCTATGTTCAAAGAAATAGTAACGAACTTGGTACCCTTGAAAACATGTCCCTTAGCATCTATTGTCAAATACAACTCCACATCTTCCTTTAAAATGTGTTTTTGGGTCACCATTGATTGATTTATGCAATTACAAAAAAAATATATCTCTTCTAAGTAAATTTGGAGACAAATTGGGGCAATATATATGTTTAGGGATTTTTTTTAGATTTATGTAGAGCTTCAATGACAGTAGTTAAGTTTGAACTATGAGCTTCATGACTTAGATTTTTATTTGATTGCTTATTAATACCTTTCATGTCTATGGGTTCACAAGATATTTCAATTTGAATTATCTTTCTCATGTAGCATCATCATGTCAAACTATTCTTTAGTTTTTTAAATTTAACCATTTATCCTTTCGGGACACATGTCTCCATATCATTTTCTCTCACAACTTAATTAAACATGCTTTGTTGATCTTTTATGGGGCCCATTAACCCTGGCTTCATCATGGGCCATTGATTTGTTATTTAGGTTCCTAAGAATCTACCACATGATAGATTTATGGGATCTCTATGCTCATTGTAAACACGATCCATCATTTAATGCCTTTGTACCACATGATAACTTCTCATTCCATCTGGGTCCTCTAAATTTTCAACTCTAACACTTACCATAGATCTTGATCTAAGAGGTTTAATTTCATTGGTTGATATTCATTTAATTTATTTTGGTTATGATATATGTCATCACTACATTCAGTCTAGGCCCCTTTGAAAAATCTACCTTCATCTCGCACTCTTGGATCTCTTTTACATGGATCAATGCACTCCATTGATTTTGATCCAATCGATTCTATCTGATTGAATGTGGATCATTAATTTTGGGCTAAGTTGTCAAGATTATGCCACTTGTCACTCTCAGATTCCTCCACAAACCCTTGACCTATTGACTTTGTCTCATGCCATTAGATATATATTTTAGGCTTTAACATACTCCATTGATATTGATCTTAGAGGTCAAATGTGATTAGTTTATTTTCTTCCTTTATACCTAGATTGTGACACTTATTACTTTATATTTCCCTTTAAGGATGCTTGACTTATTGAATCTTCTCTCACCATAAGATCTTTAAGCTACCTCTGAGATGGTGACACTTGTCACTCTCACATTTTATATGAGTTCTTTGAAATTTTGACCAAGGTGGGTACCCACATACTGTCGATCTTAACTTGAGCTCCGAGATCTCTCCATGTGGTGTCCTTATGTTGATTCATTCCTATTGATAATGAAAATAGACTAAGTTAAGGCTCAGGAAATATAAAAAACTTAGGATAAATTTTTAACCTAAGGTTTTAGTTTTATTAGTAAATACAATTAGGACTTAGGATAAAACTTTAGACTAAGCTTAAAGAATAATAAAGTTCTCTCGCATTTGGTTAGTCTTCGTGAGCAATAAAATAGACTAGGTGAGGGTTTCATGCTATAAAGGACTTATAAAATTTTATCTTAATTTTTTGGTCATGTTAATAAATATTATTAGAACTTTAGGATAGAATTTAAAATAAGCCTAAAACATAGTTAAAATGTTCTTGTGAAAATCTTATCCTGTGTAAATTTGAATCTAATTTAAAATACCTAGGCTAAAACATATTAGACTAAGGTTTTTACATGATTTAAGCATAGATTCAATTAATTGATTAAAAGACTGAGGTTTTAACAAAATAAAGGGTCAAGTTAACATCATTATTTAACCAAGGGTTAATTTGTCATTAAATCGCAAAACCCTAAAATTATTGATCCTAATGACACTTCATTATAGCTACAATGTGGAAATAGAGATCAAACATTATCAATATTGGATAAATCCAAATGAAAATTAAAGTTGACATGCCAAACGTAAAGATGATGAAAACCATCAATTTATAACACAACTTTGAAAATTGAACAAGGGTCCCCATTTTTCAAAAATAGGGGTATGTTGACCTCAATAGATTCCTATCACAATTTCACCTATCATGGTATATGTCTAGTGTCATGATATTTAACTTCCCACTTTATTCAAACATTTTACTCGATTGACCTTAGACACACTACATGAGATAATTAGCCTCATTAGTATGCCAATGTGTTAAGTTTCCCCATAATGGTGATATATAAAAAATTCAAGGAGACCCTAATCCTTGAAATTTTTAACAATTCCAAGAATGAGGTGTATTTAAAATACATACCCTCATATCTTTACCTAGAATACAATTTTACTAATCACAACACTTTAATTATCTCATCAACTCTACTAAAGGCTACAATTGTCACCTTGAATTAATATGAAATGTATCAGCTAATCTCTTAGATTTAAATGATAATGAACTAGATGAGATAAGTTTAAAAATAAAAACTTTTGATCTCTCTCTTCATATAATTATGAAATTACCTCCATATCTATGACCTCAGTTTCATCAAAAACCATTAGATGAAATTTAGGGCACTTTAGAAAAAATTAAACACTCTATTCACCATGCCACTTTTATTGATAAAATCATCAATGCATTTACTATTGATATTCATAAACTTGATTATGATGATGGATATTATTTAGATCACTCTATTTTAACTAGTTTTACCCAAGCTAAAAATTTAGAGATAATTAGATATCTTTCTTCTCTACAACATTCTCTTAGTTATATTCATGTAGGTCATTCTCCTTCTATAGTAAATGATATTAGTTCCTTATCCTCTGATATTCAAAAGTTTGAGATGGAGCACAAAAAGACTATTCCTCCAATCACTATTGATCTTCTTCAAAGTATGCTTCTTGACCATTCTATGATAGGACCTTACCAATTTTTAATATACCACAATCCTTATAGCTTAATTACTCTAGAGATGTTGACTACACTATATTGACCCACATTGAACTCATTTATTGATGTGACCCAAACAAGTCATAGGACCCTTTCTAATTTTTCATCCTATTGGTGATGGCATATTATCTTTTCTTAATATCAATCCTATACCAAAACAATGGGAATATGATCCATATTATGACATTCATAGAGTTACCATTCATTGGTCCAAGTAGTGTCATGTATACTAGCAACAAGCCTTAGGCTCCATTTCTGACATAAATAGATAATCTTAATTTTTTTTTCCTCGACATACTTTTTGCTTTCATGGTACATGCACACATTCTTATACTCATTATTGATAACTTAAATAGTACATTAATACACCTTGTCTAGAGAAGGCACAATCTACAAATAAGAGTCGACCTCCTCATAAGGTACTTTTAGAAGACATCACTAAATATGGGGAAGTTTATTATATTTGGAATTTATACTATACTACATATAGATATATTTAGAGTATTACGATGACACTTTCATGATTTCCCATGGCCCACAACTACGCCATATTAGCTTCATACTCTAGGACATTCATGGATAGAGGCTCAACCTTCTTCATAGCCCACATTTATTCATAGATCTAAGGATGTTCATCATAATTCATTATAGATTCCTTGAATTCAATATTATTTGTAGGAACTACCCCATGAGGAGCACTCTTCTTCTATCATACCCACTTTTTTAGTAGAGATAGTGCATCAAAAAGTCTTTTCACAACTTTATGCAAAGATTAATAAGACTCAAATTAAAGTAAGAGTACAGTTACATAAGGATGTATTAGATGTTATGGATGATTTTTACTATGAAAATTTTTAGTACTTTTAAACACATCATGGTGTTTCATCACATTATTTATTAGAGTTTCATATGATTTGGATTTGATTATGAGAATATATTGATCCTATGTTTTAATTTTTGCTTGAAAATATTTCATAGATTAATTTCATTTTCATTTATTTTTCCCCTATTTTTATTTAGGATTATTTTTTATGCTTGTTATGTCATTTTTTTCAATAAAGATATTATTAATCATATCTTTGATAATATTTACTTTTGGGAATAACTATGTAAAGAATTTTTGCCTCGATGTTTCGGACCACCTCCCATGATCCTTCTTCACGACAAAGATATGATGAGGAAAAAAAAACCTAACCACCATAAATATGGCAAATAATAATCACTTGAGGTAAAATTTTAAGTAACCATTATGAGATCATACCCCAAGTGCCAATAAGGAGTGAACTACCCATCCTAAGCCTCTCAATAATAAAAATTATTAAGACAAAGTTGAATTAAATTTATTGGAAACATTAAAATAAAAATAAAAATTTATTAGAAACATTAAAAATAAAATTTAATGAAATATTTAAAATTTAAAATATAAAATGTTTAAAGGAAAATTAAATTAAATAGAATATAAATTAATTTAAATTATTCAATGGAAATTAAATAAGAAAAAGGAAAAAAGAAATAAAAGAACCAATAAAATGAATATTCTTAAAAATAAAACTGGTTTAAAATTAAATACTAAAATTTAAGATAAAATAAATTCAAATAAAATGGTTAATAAAATGTATTAATCTAAAATGGGTGGGAAGGAAAGGGACAGGGGTTAAAATCAATTGATTAAAAAGACAAACCAAAGAATGGAACTAATAAAGTCAAAGGAGGGAGGTGTAGAGGGTTTAAGGGGGATGTAATGAGATAGGGTAAAAGGTTAATTGCATTTCAATGTACATGATGAAAAGAAAGAGAAAAAGAAAGTAAAATAGCGATAATATATTAAATAGGTTAAAATAGGCAAACCAAGTATAAGAATGAAGAAACCTAAGTGGGGAGTGGGGTTGGGGGGGAGTGGGGGGTTTGTATAGAGGTAAAACTAAGGGTTTAGGAACCAATAAATGTATTATAATGAGCTAAGGATAGTGTTCTAAGTGGGATCAAAACCTAAGCCTACATCTATATTAAGGTTGGTTAGGTTGTTACTAATTTCAATGGCTTCCCTCAATTTGCATTTCTTAAAATGGTTTTATATGGTGATTACCTTGGAATTTTAAATACAAATAACATGTTTTGTTTTGTAAGAATGCTCTGCCAAATCTTATTTTTCTTTCCTTTCCAGATGAATGCCTACCACATGATCCTTAATTCGGGTTCTAATGGATATCCCCTTCCCAGATGTAAGTTATTCCAAGGATCACTCCACCTTGTAGACTCCACTACTTAGGTTGGGGTTCAGAGGGTCTTTAATAGAGTTTAACAATATTATAATCTTATTAATGGGATAAAAGGTGGAATTGATATTATAGTGCTTAAGAATTCTAGAAATCTTGTTAGAAATGCCTTTTACATAAGGAAGGAAATCTAATGGTTATTTTGATATGGTTTCTTTATGCTTAGGTCTACCTACATGGTCCTTGGCTTGATTGATATATTTGGTTATTTGTTTCCCCCTGTAATCATTTAACTTTAAAACCTTTTTTAAGTGCTCAATTTCTTGATCAATTTTGTCTTTGTCACAAATTTTGAAGGATCTGGAAGCAATGATTTTTAACACACTAATTTTTTGAGATGGATGATGGTGAGAGGATGCATGAAAATATAGGTATATATGGGTACCTTACCTATAGACCTTCCTAGTAACAGAACCATCATATTTATTGGTGATGAAGAAATCCAAAAAAGGAAGGTTTCCATCTTCCTCAATTTCTTTGGTGAATTAGATGCTAGGTAAAAGACTATTGAGATGGGCATGGAAGGATTATAAATTTTTTGCACCATGGGGCCAACATAAATTGGTGTCATCAACATATATTTTCCACCATTTAGGTTTAAGAGGGAAATAATGAAGAGCTCATTCCTAAAATTTATCCATGAAGAGATTAGCCATAATAAGGGAAAGAGGTGAACCCATAGCTAATCCTTCACATTGTGCATAGATAAACCCTTTGAAGGTGAATAAAGTGGACTTCAGACATAAGGCAACTAAATTAGTAGTTTATATATCTATGAGATTTGAGACCACTTCAGTAGCTTCTTCTATGGGGACTTTCATGAAGAGAGACACCACATCAAATCTAACTGATAAATAATTGTCTTGCACCTTCTTATATTTGATAAACTCCATGCAAACACTAGATACATGGATGAAAGAGGAGGTATTAACTACTAGGTGTTTTAATTTTTTAGATAATAATGCTGTAAGATGATAGGTAGGGGAATTAGTGGTGTTAACAATAGGTCTCAAGGGACAACCTACTTTGTGGATCTTAGGGGCACTGTAGACTCTAGGAGTGATATTTTTATTGGGATTAAACTTATTTTTGGTCAAGGTGCTTAAGGATGAATATTTTATAGCTCTAATGACCTTAGAAATGTGAGAAACAAGGTTAAAGGAAAGTTATTTATAAATACCACTATTTTGAAGGTGGTCTACCATTTTTGATTCATAATCCTTAGGATTTAGAATGACAGTGGCATTACCCTTATCTAATTTGAGAATAAAAATGTATTTTTTTTATTCAAAGATAAAAGAGCCTTATATTATTACTTAGAGATGTTAGAAGAGGGACGTTTGGCATTACATAATGATATTTTATAATTTCCTAACTTCATCGATGATATTGGAAGGAATATCTCTTAAAGCACTATTAATGTTAATGACAAAATCCTCCTTGGGAATAAAACAAGGAGTAATGGTAAAACCAAAACCCATTTTTAAAACATCAAACAAAGGTTTATATAAATTTTGGCTCAATAAATTGACAAAAAGTTTATTTTTCTAATATTTTAAACTATTACTATTATTGTTATTATCAATATTAACGACACTCGAATCATGTATAACAACTTTGCTAATAAATAATTTATTATTATTATTATCATAATCCATAACAACAACATTATTATTATTATATTTATTATTATTATTATTATTATTATTATTCAAAAAGCCCAAGTGGGAAGGTGAGTACAAGGAAGCATTCATGTCACCAAACATTGAGATCCTCATGGGTGAAATGACATACAGATCAGAAATAGAAGAATAAAAAATGAAGTTAAATAATCCACCTACCCCAAAATAAGAGGAAAACCTACATTTGAAGTGTTAACCCTAAGGTGGCCTACCTCCATTTTTTGATGGTTATTGGGAGTAAAATCCAAGAGATCACCTATCTTATTACTACCCACCACTACTTCCTATTCCTTATGCATGGCCTCCAAGACTACTATAATTTGGGAACTTTCTTGAATTTCACTACCTATGAGGTCCCTACCAATGGTTAAACATTTTGAGCACAACTAAGAGGTGAGAATACAACCTCATCCTTTATTGAGTATCTCTGAGTAAATAAAAAAGGATCTAAGGAAAACCTAAGCTATTGAATAAAGGAGTAGTTAAACCTATAGACTGGAATAGAGATAGGAGAGATGAGTAGAGGAAGGCACAGAACCTCATTGGAATCATATCCTGCCTTAGGATAATGGTGAGAAGCATTGGTATCTAATAAATGTCTAAAAATACTATCAGAAGGAGGGTTGGAAGACACAATAGAATCTACAGACTCATTGTGGTATCTTTTCACCAAAGTGAGTGGACGAGGATCCATGCTATGCCTTTGGGAAATATAGATTTGAATGGGAATGACATGATCCAAATAAGACTTCTTTGTGCCTCTAATAAGGGACTCAAACTTCTTTTTTGTTGGAATTTTTCTCTTTATAAAGTGTTGGATGCATAGGCATTGGATAAGTGGTCAAATCTAGACCAAATATTTGCCCATAGAGTTCATGCCAATTATAAATGTAGATTTTATAGATCTATGACCAAGATACTCATGATTTCTCATGTCCTACTAATGAAAAACCTCAAAAAAGAGAGATTTTCTCTCTCAAAAATATTCTTGTTGCCTATGCTCCATAGAGAATGTTTAATCTTGACCCAGGCTAAAAAAATTGCATCATCCCTACACTACTTTAAGAAGGCTAAGTTCGTTGTTCTTTTGGATAATTTGATCTTGATATTATTAAGAAGATTTATTTTAAAGTAGATTTCCCTCCCATGCAAGGTGATAATAACATATTTCATTCTTTCACAGTCCATATCTTTTATAAGATTTGATTTTGGGAATAACCATGTAAAGACCTTTTGCCTTGATGTTTCAGATCACCTCTCATGATCCTTATTCAAGAGAAATATATGATGAGGAACAACAAACCTAACCACCTTAAATAGGTGTTTATGCCTAAATATATTTCACAAGGTTCTTAGAGTGTTTAATAAACACTTCTCATTTTAGAATTCAAAGAATTTACTCCATGAGTTATAGGTTATGATAATCCTATTATCTATTGATGAAATAGAGGCAAAACAAGTGGATTGTTTCACAATATTTATAATATTTAGTGGTTCGGAGACACCATGGCCAAGGTTATATCTATAAAAAATATGAAGTATCTATGTTAAGAATAATTAATTATGATCAATAACTAATCTAGGATGGATATTTACAATAACAATTAAACTAGAGTGACTTGATTTTTAAAAAGAAGCAAAAGAAAGGGTAAGGCAGAGAGAAAATATATTGTTGATCATTACTCCAAACATCATGCCAAGGTTCAAATCTCATTCATGCATGTACTTAACCAATTTATGGCATGAAATAGCGTAAGCTGAAATCTTATCAAATATCAGGTGAACATCTAAGGAATATGGGAAATAATGCAAATAAGAACCAAGTTTACTTTAAATATTTACCCCTATGATTAGATAACATATTAAAACTTACAAATGCAAAGCAAATAAAATGAATCAGACTAGAAGACCTTTAGTTAACCTAGCACTATCATAACTTAACAATTCTACATTCAAAGGTACACACTAAGAGTCTACAAGAAATATTCAAATCTAGAATTTAGAATAGACAAGTGAGAGAGAAACCATATATATATTCACACAAATAAAATGAGACAATATTTTCAGAATTCCCTACTTACATTAGTTGCTCAAAAATTTACATAAGTTTTGGCTCAAAACTCCTTCCCTTCTTACAATTGAAAATGTTCCTTTTATAATAAGATGCAAGGAAGCATGTCTATCAGTTTGAACCAATCAAAAAATTACAAGTGTAGGGATATTTGTCATTTCCACAAATGTTCTATAAACACATTAGACTTTCCTAATAGACTGATCTATAGGCAGTGTGTTTAAAAAATAACACATTCATTTTACAAATATAATATTCCACTTTTAAAATGGATAATATTTATTAATAGGAAGGATATTCTTAAGTCTCTCAACCTTTGAGAACCCTATGCTATTGCAAGATGTTCATGGTTCTTTAATGCTCTTGGCCTTTAGTAATCCTCTTCTTTATTGTTTAGGATTAGGTCCATCACTCTACTATTAGCTAGCCTATATTTCCTTTGGTTCCTAATTATCAAAATCTAAGGTCAAAATAGAATTCCATGTTCCCTTAGGAAGCACTCATTTGAGATGACATGGCTTATTAGACTACTCACTAGTGGACTCTGGATCAAATTACCTTTACACAAATGGCAATTCAACCTGTTCATCTTAAGTATAATGTTTATAAGGCTTGATTAGGGTTCTTGTGATTTTATAGGGTACTTTTTAAGGTTTAAATAATGTTCTAATGGTGACATCTAGTTAAAACATCATGATCTTAGATCTCTACATTTGCATTACTAGGTCTGCAAGTTCTCTATTTTGGCACATTGCACCAACGTGGCTCTAATGTGGTAGCTCAATGACATCTCCATGACATCCTACTCATAACTATATAAAATAATACTATTTATTTTTAAAAAATAGCTTTGATCTTTCATCATCTGATCTATTCATATGAATCAATGTACCCTATAGATTTTTAGATCTAAACAACTATCTCAAAATTGACATCAGTACAACTGTCATTTGACATCCACATGAACATCTTTAACATCTACCTAACTGTCAATTTTAAAAACATCTTCAACAATCTTATTGATCTTAAAATTGATGTCTATGCGACCATCAATTTTAAGATACTTTCTTAGGACTCTTTGTTGAGCTTAAGTTTGATAGCTACATGCCTATCATTTGGCATTCATGTGAATGTCTTTGACATCT
The DNA here is from genome assembly GCA_037957365.1 of Torreya grandis. Lineage (NCBI taxonomy): Eukaryota > Viridiplantae > Streptophyta > Pinopsida > Cupressales > Taxaceae > Torreya > Torreya grandis. The sequence continues at coordinate 1,032,420 of JARHVA010003423.1, read as the reverse complement.
GCATGACTATAAAATTTAAACACCTCCTTGAGAGTCTTGATTGGGCTTATCACTTGTCATTTTTGGTTTCATTTTTCTTCTTATGTGTGCCACTTAGTGGTCTCACATTTTCTCAAGTTTTATTAAAAAGTCCACCCTTGTCTTGCACCATTTGATCATCATCATCCAAGTGAATGTGCATCATTAGATATTGATCTAAAGGGTGGGATGCCATTAGTTGTTCATTACTCCTTGGCTTCAACCATGAAACTTATCACATTCTCACCATTTTTAGGGCATCATTGAAATTTTGACTGGCCACACTCTATTAGATCAATCCTGCTAGAGCAAACATACGTTGTTCCTATGAAGATGTAAACTATTTAAGTCAAGCTCAATAAAATGCACAGTTCTTATGATAAAATCATAAGACTAAGGTCTTTTATTTATGTTAATAAACATGAACATGAACCTTAGGATCATGATTTTTTACTATGTTTAGAGCATAATAAAAGGGGATGCTATGATTAATAAAAGGTTCTAGCATAAGGTTTTAACCTAAGGTTTCATTGTATAAATAAATATGATGATCTCTTTGGGTAAGGCCTTGGGCTAATTTAGAACATAGTAAAAGGGACCATGTGTTCATGGGATATAAAGGGATCAAGTGTAAGATTTTTAGACTAAGGTTCGGTCATGTTGAAAAACATGACCTGAACCTTAGGGTAAAAATTAGGCTAAGTCCATTGCACTTATAATTCTTCCCATGCAACTTTGAATTTAATTAGAAGGGACCGAGGTCAAAACATTAGACTAGGTTTTTAATCACAGTTTAAAATAAACCCAATTAATTTAAAACCAAAGGCTAATAAAAGGTTTATTTTATCATTTAAAGAACCAAACCCTAAGCTTGTTTATTCCTAAATGAGATTCCATTGATAATACAACACAAGAAACCGATTTTAGTAACATTGGAAGGGGGAAACCATGATCATCTAAAAATATGTCCATTAATCTAAGCAATATTGGTTCTTCCAAAAAATAGGAAATATTAAAGTTAGGGCATAGGAGTCATAAAATTAAGCTAAAGTCTTAGATCATAGTTTCTATTCATATTGGTAAACAAAAATAGAGCTTTTAATCTAAAGTCTCAAGCTAGGTTTAAAACATGTAAAATGATCACTAGACAAAAAGTCTAATAGAATTCAATGCTTCAGAGAAATGTTTCCAAGGGAAATGTTGTGAGGAAAATGTCTACAAGAATTTAAGTTCTTCAAGGAAATTGTCTCAAACTTTTTGTTTGGGTAAATTGTTTTGAAGACCAATTTCATTACACAAAATGTTTGAAGAAATTATCCCATGGGGTCTATTTCATCGAGCAAAATACCTGGGTCAAAAAGTCTGAAAGAATTAGTTTGGGTAAAAAAAGAGGCCCAAAGGGTATGTTTCATAGGGCAATATGCTCATGAAAAAATCTTTAAAGGTCACTCCAAAAATCCTAAAAGGTCATTCTAAAAAAGTTGAAGGTTAAGTGCAAAAGGTATGAAGGGTATTCTTTCAAAAAAATTATCCTAGGGGAAATTTTGCAAAGAAAATGTAAGATCAAAAACATGAGTCTTGAAAGCTAGATCTGTTGAATAAAATGTCCAAAAAAATTCTTGAACAAAGATCCCAAAAAGATAAGTTTGAAAACATAAAACCCAAAAATTAGGAACATAACAAAAAAGACTTTACATGTATCTTAGACCATACAAATAATAAATAGGATGAAGGGGGTCTCATGATACAAAAAGAGACCAAGCATGTATTTTTAGACTAAGGTTTAGTCATGTTAATAAACATGACTAAGCCTTAAAATAAAAAATAAACTAAGTCCATAGCATATTTAAAGTGTTCTCATGTAAAATTTAAATCAAGACTCCCACCAATTATATTCAAAAGAAGTACTTAGAATAAACTTAGATTAAGGGTTTAAAAATTTAATTTGATTTTCAACCAACCAAAGGCTAGTAAAATATCAAGTTAACATTAACATCATGAAACCTAAGCATTAATCATTCCAAGTAGACCTAATTGGACCTAAAAATAGAAAACATAGAGATCCAAATTTAGCAAATTTAGACAAGGAAAAATTAGAATCATGTGTAAATATGCTAACTAAACTAGGTGGATGATCCTCAAATGAAAATAATGTGTAAACATGTTAGTGATGCTCTAATCAAGTGAATTTTCAATTTTTAGGTACCAATTTGCATAGTTAAACACAAGGGTCCTCATTTTTTAGAAATGGAGGTATATTAACCTCAACAAATGGTGATTTATGGGGGAACATAGTAATATGTTAGAATTTAAGACTCTGGTTTAGATAGAATAACTAGATTAACTATTTCACTTGATCAATACCATTATCAAGATTAGTTCATGGCTAAAACAAGTCTTACACCTATAGAAATAGGTCAAACATCATAATATAGTCATGTTATGTGTGTGCTTTGATTCCACTTACTATTTTCTATCTAATTTATGGATTAACTTCTAGATTTCATGCCTTTAATCATTAACATTGACTTTAAATATGTTTCTATATCCATTAAGAACCATGATCTAGCTTAGGGAAGGCTTGGTAATTACTCTACTTCTAGCTAGACATCCATAACCCTGGTAGATATGCCTTTGGCTCCACTCAAGGTCTTGCTCCACTACCAATTAGGCATCCATAACCCTAGTGGAGAATACCATAATCACCTTTTCTTAGAAAGATTTTGATTTTGTAATAAGCTTTTATTTTTTTATTTTTAGATCATTTTGGCTTTCTAGTAAAGGTTGGGATCCAGGTTAGCTAAGTTTAGGGATTTGGTCAAATGTTTGATCTTTAGACAATTACTTATGGTTGCAACCGTTGTCCTATGAAAGGATGTTTGTTAAGTGCAAGCATGACTATGTCTTAATAATTCAATATTTCATCTCATATGTTCAATCCTTCTTGAAACAAATCTTAGGTAAAAACAAGGTTTAAAACCTTATGGAATAACCAACGTATCCATTAGTCCTTACTAGTTTATCTAAACTATAACATCGAGCTCATATTTCAAATCCATGGTCATCATACGCTTAGGATTCATACCCACATTTTTGAACTATAGAGTTTCTGATTAATTATGTGAAATTTGAGCTGAGGGTTATTTAAAAGGACTTATTACAAGCAAGGAATAGAGTAGAGAAATCACACACACAAACAGAAAGAAATAAAGGAAAAAGTAAAGGAAAAATAAATAGATATATACAAACCTAATAAAAAATAAGGGATAATAAGGAAAGAGTAGAAATAAACTAATCTATCCTAGCTACATTATCTCTAACTAGTATTATAGTCATTCCATGAAAACTCCAGGTGGGACAACAGAGAAGTAGGACTTGAGGTATTGCCTATTACTGGGAGTGTGAAATTTTCTCCTTGTAAGTATTTTATCTTGAAGGTGTTATCTCCAAGTATATTAGATATTTGGTAGGGACCTATCCATAAAGGTTTGAACTTCCCATGTTTACTTTTAGGCTCAAATACCTTGTCCTAAAGAAGAACTAAATCTCCTTTCCTGAACACTTTTATTTTTGATCATTTATCAAACCACCTCTTGAATATGGTTTAGTGTCTGATAAAATTAGCAAAAGTCTCTTCTCTAGCCTCTTCCATCTAAATAATATCTATCATCCTTGAATTTTCAAATTCTTGATCCTCTTCCATATACTCTTACATGAATCTGTATATTGGTAGCTTCATGGTGATGGGGAAGATGGGTTCTTGGCCATATACTAGTAATAAGGGTGATGCTTTGAGAGGTTGCTTGAATCTTGTTCTATCTACCCAAAGGGCATATTTGAGAAGCTTGTGCCATGTCCTGGGTTTGTTTATTACATACTTTTTATTGCCTTCATCAATTTCTTATTCATTGATTTAAATACTTCATTACCTTGAGGGTAATGGTTTGAGGAGAACTTGAGAATGACATAATTATCATATTCCCATTTTATAATTTCAATGGATATAAAAGCATATCCATTGTCACAAACTAGACAGATTGGTGTTCCAAATTTGGTGCATATGCTTTCTTCCAAAAATTTGATCACTTCTTTAGTTCTGTACTACTTGGTCACCACTGCTTTAGTCTATCTTGTCCATTAGTCAGTGGTAGTTAAAACATACTTATGACCATATGATGAATTTAGGTTGATGACCCCAAAAAATTCTAGCCCCCACTAGGAAAAAGGTTTATCCACCATAATTGGTTTTAATAACATAACTACTTTGAGCTCTTTAGTGATAAAAAATTGACATGAATGGCATTATCTTGCATACTTTTGAGTAGCTTTGAATATTGTGTACCAATGCTAACCAACCCTCAAGATTTTGTGGGTTATGGTTGATCCAAAAATTGAAAGCTTTGGTGTAAATATAATTCAATAAATAAGAACAAAACAATTCAAATAATGCTATCTCTGAGAAGAGACATTTTGTTGATCAAATTTGTAGACCCAAACATATGCTTATCTTTGAGAAGAGATGTCTAATTTCCATTTCAAGTTACATATTCATTTATAAATGTTTTAAAGGTGTGTGGAGGATGTGGAAGGTCACCAATCTTGATGGAGATGAATTGGTTTGACTTCCATGATTTAAAACAATACAGAATTCAAGGAATTACTTTTTTTAGAAACTTACTATTTTTAGACTACACTACTAAAATTGAAATTTGGGGAACTTCCATTGGGTTTTTGGGGGTAAAAATTTATTGACTAGATCTCAATGCTATCTCATCATTTTCTCCTCATTATTAGCTTTCCAAAGGTTCAAATGGTGAGTCAATTGGAGCTACAGTGCAAAAGTTATGGCTCCCAGAAGTTTCATCATCAATTAAGGTGGACCCATCACCTAAATTATCACTGGAATTGTTTCCCAGATAATTCTTCCCTCCTTGAGAACCAATGGTCCCCATTGCATCAACATTTTTCATCAAGTATGGTAATTTTACTTTGATTTTATTCTTGATGCATACTTGGAATGGACTCTGATTTATGGAACTATGTAGGGCTGGATTATTCACCATTTCTATCTGACCATCAGTCTGTGGATGTAAGGCCATGAACTTCTTTAGCTTGGTATCTATTTGATTCCATTATGTTGTTTATGTAGTCAGGGCTGCAACATCAGCCCTTTTGGATTCTTGTGGCTTGACCACCATGAGAACAAATTTCTTGGCACTAATCAGAGAGACATATATAGAAGGTGGTACCTATGGTACCCTATAGTGTCGTGTTCCAAGAGTGATAATAATCCTTTGAGTTCTTGATTCATAGATGCCATGTCAATCATGCATGAATGACTAACCAAAGAGTACATCACAAACATCTAGATTGACCACATCACATAAGACCTCATCTTGGAAGGGTTTTATTTTATATGAGAGAAGACATTGGTGGGTGACATGGAGGTTTCTCCCTGGACACAACCATTCAATACTATATGGCTTTGGGTGAGGCTTCATGGAAAGATTTAGGCTTTTCACAACATTAGCAGAGATTAAATTATTTTGACTTCCACTATCAAGAATGAAATGCAGAGGCTTACATTTCACCCATAAATTAGAGTGAAACAACCTTTCCTTGTCATCTAGCCTCTCCTCATGGGTCTATGATGAAGTAAAAATGCTTCAAGATCAACATCTATAATCTCTTCTTCAACCTATTCAACTGTAGGGTCTATATGAGATATAGTAGTAGATGTTGAGGATTATGACTTAGAAAGTAGGGACTTGATGGCTTGACATTATTCTTTAGAGTGAGTTCCAAATTTTTGATAATCACAAAACTTCCCAGTCTTTCCTTCCTTTTGCTTCCAAATTTGTCCTCGTGTTTGACCTTCTTTGTCACTTCTCCATTTTGAAGGCTGACTCTTCATATTCATTATTCCATGCTTTTGCTCAATCTTCACTATGAACTTGTACACCTCACCAAGGGTTTCCAAATTAAAGAGTTCCATTTCTCCCCATATGTACCATTGTAGTTCACCATGATATTTGAGAACCTTGTGTTTCTCACTTTCTTCGATGCCCAATCTCGTAGATAGAGAATGAAAAATATCAGTGTAATCTTAAACAAATTGTTCCTTACCTTATTGAAGTTGTTTCCAATCTATATACAAATCATCATATGCTCCAATGGGGTAGTATTCTTCCTTCACAATTTCTGTGAAATCATCCCCGGTAGGTTCTATCTCAAGGCCAATATCATCTACACTGAATCTATTTTTGTACACTTCCCACCAATTTTTGATAAGAAATGATGCTTTCAAAAGAGCAAAAGTGATCTTCTCTTTATTGGTGAATTTATTTACAAAAAATAATAATATAATTGATCCAACCAATTTTCTACTACATCAACATTGATTTTGCCTTCAAATGTAAGGATATCAAAATTCACCTAAACCTTGAAGGGTGTTGGGGCACTGAAAGGATGTGGGGGTGCAGATGAGGAGCCAAAATTTACCATCGAAATTTGTTGGAGAATTTGAGAAAATTGTTGTAGAATCTATGCTTTCTACTATTGGAGGGTTTCATTCACCATTTCCTTGATAGGATCAGTTGTCTTGGTGTTGTCTACCATTTGAAGTCATTTGGAGCAAATAGGTGGATAGTCTGTTGGTTCCATTTTCCACCCAAGCTTCCTATAATTTGACCTCATCCTCAGGATCATACACTCTAAATACAAACCACTCTGATACCACTAATCTAAAACTTGAAAGCTTTCGTTGAAATATAATTCAAGAAACAAGAACAAAACAATTCAAATAATGCTATCTCTGAGAAGAGATGTTTTATTGATCAAATTTGTAGACCCAAACATATGCTTATCTCTGAGAAGAGATGTTTGATTTCTATTTTAGGTTACATATTCATTTATACATGTTGTTAAGGTGTGGGGAGGATTTGGAAGGTCACCAATCTCGAGGGAGATGAATTGGTTTGACTTCCATGATTTACAACAATACAGAATTCAAGGAATTACAATTTTTAGAAACTTACTATTTTTAGACTACACTACTAAAATTGAAATTTAGGTCATTTTAATTGGGTTTTAAAGGTTCAAGCTTCATTTATCATAGATCAATACCATCTCACCATGTTTTCCTCATTTTTATCTTTCCAATGGTTTAAACGGTGAGTGAATTGGAGCTACGGTGCAAAAGTTATGGCTCCTGAAAGTTTCATCATTAATTGGGGTGAACCCATCACCTAAATTATCACCAAAATTGTTGCTCGGATCAATGGTTCTTCTTGATGGATGTTCACTTCCCATATTCTCATGAAAAGTGATCATGATCTCATCTACCTCTTCTTTAGATACACACCTTAGGTAAATGCCTTCAAAGTTTTATTGTATATCATTCCATCCTTGATCAGGTAATGGGCTACCTAGAGCCTTAGATCTCTCTTTTTCTCTCTACTTAACCTTGTAGGACAAAAACCATTAAATAGTAAGTGGAAAATGGGATCATACTAATCATTGGACTAAAAAAATTTCTAATCTACTTGCATGACACTTATCCTGGGGTTTGTATTGGCAATTAATTAAATTAAACGTTAGAACCTTACCAATTTAGCATTTTTCATTTCAATGTCATATTCCTGAAGCATAGAAATCCACTTACCTCTCCTTTCTCCTAGTTAATTTTGACATAGTATGATTTTAGTGATAGGATTAGTAATATTTCATGAACCTTATTCCTAAGAATATAGTGCTTAAATGTTTTTACTACCTTGACTAATTCACATGCTTGTTTGTCAATCAAAGAGTAGTTTAACTTAGCATTTTTAAGGTTAGTGAACATAAAAGCTATTGGACGATCACATCCATCCATCCTCTAAGTTATAAATGTAGTTATTATATGATCTAAATCAAAGGAGTAAAGATAAAAATCTTTAGTGAAGTCTGGACTTATTAGTACCTAGTCTTTTCCAGTTACTTATTTGATGTCTTTCAAGGCTTTACTTGCTTCTTTATTCCATGAGACTTTGGCATCCTTCAACATATCATTCAATGGCCTCACAATCTCTACAAAGCCAAAAATGAAATTTCTTACAAATTTTATTTTACCAAAGAATGACTTAAATTCCTTCCTATTATTAGTGGTCTCTATATTAGATATTTCATTTACTCTTTTAGGGTCCATAGAGATTCCCCCTTAGTGATAACATGTCCTAATAGTTTTCCCTCAGTAACATTGAAAATACTTTTATATTGGTTGAGAGAAATACCATACCTTCTACACATTTCAAACACCTATTATAGGTGTATAATATGATCCTCCCTATTCTTAGAAATGATACTCAGATCAGCCATGTATATAATAATGCACTTACATAAAATACCTTGGAAAGCATGATACATATCCATTTATAAGGTTCCACTTATGTTTATCAATCAAAATGGATTTATTTTGTAGGCAAACATGCCCCACTTGATAGTAAAAGTAGTTTTCATCATGTCCTCTTGATTCACCAACACCTGGTTATAACCTAAAAAACCATTAAGAAAGGGCATCATGGTATAATTAAAAATGGTTTGTATCACTTGGTCAAGAGAAGGTAGGGGTAATTATATTTCTCAAATGCTCTATTTAAATCTATAAAATTAATGCACAATCTAATTTCCCCATTCTTCTTCCTGACTGGGACTAAATTAGCAACCCAAGTAAAATGCCTAATAGGAAACAAAATCTTGGAATCTAGGAGCTTATTGACCTCTTTGTATATTAGTGGTTCTAAGATTTGGTCGATAGGCCTCTGCTTTTTTCTAAAATGTTTTCAGTTTTATTTTAAAGGTATGGTGTGAGTCGTGACCTTTGGATCAAAGATCTTTAGGTCATCATAGGACCATACTATGATATATTTATATTTGGTTAGCATTTATTTAGATCGTTTGGATTCAATTTTGGTACAGGTTGTACCAATATTAACTAGTTGAGGTTGACCTTGTAGTCTAAGATTAATTTCACTATAATATTTCCCATTCACTTTGGGAGTCTTGGTAGCCTCAACTAGTTTATCAAAATCAAAGACTCTCTCTAAGGTTATCATGCCTTTAGGTATATTATTATCATTTAATTGAATGACCTTGTCGTCAAGTTTGTTTTTAATATTATCATCATTAAGGGCACTGGCTTCATCAATAATATGAACCTCAAATACCCCTAAACTAGTTAGGAAGTCTATGATCTATTGATCATCACTGAATACCTACAAGTGGTTGAAATTATCTGGCACTGAGGGACATAATATTAAATCAATTGTAATGTTTTGTAACTTGGAACTTTTATGGGGTATAAGGTTGGTTGCTACTGAATCAAGTTCATTAGTAGCCTTATTTTATTCCCTAGGGATTGACACAATGTTAAAAACATCAAAACATTCAATTACGTCCTAAAATCTAAATTTATACGTATTGAAATAAGATAAATTGCATTAATATTTACTCTTGAATTGATTGATCACTAGTTTAGAATCACCAAAAACTAATATTTCCTTGGCCTCATGCTTGATTGCAAATTTTAATCCAGGAATAAGGGCTTCATACTCAGCCAAATTATTTGTGCATGGGAACTAAAGTTTGTAAGAGGCATTATGTTCTTTCCCAATGGTATTAATTAACACCACTCCTACTTCAAAACTTTATTTTCATCTAGCACCATCAAAATAAATCATCCATAATACTAGTAAAGCATGAGAAGTTTTAGAGTTGCATACCTTCATGGTATCAAGAGTATAAATGTTGAGATCTGAGTTAACCATGTTGACCTTCTCATTGATTGAATTGTACTATGTGATCATATGCTTCATTTTAGGCTCCCTTTGCATCTTGATTTGGCTAAGGACTCCCTTCCAATGCAACCACATATGTGAACAATCCATTAACATGTAATCAATCAAGATTCTAGTCTAGACTCTGCTCAATAGTATCCCATAAGCATCAGGGATGTCCATTACTTGGATATCAATGAACTATTGGATCTTTGGCTCTAAGGAAATATCCATGTGAACATTCAATAATTCACCAATCACTTTGACTCTTGATTTATCTAATTGAGTTACAACGCTATCAGACTTAATAGGAGTTAAACCTAATTATTCACAAATACCCTTAGGCATTATATTTACATATGCACTAGAATATAATAAACAATTATGTAGATTCTTACCAAATATCCTAATTATAAGTATTAAAGGAGTGACATATGCCTTAATTGTGTATCATGACATTAGCATGTGCATACTTTTGAGACTTACCAGGCTTTTTAGACAAACATTATAATAATGAATCTCTCTATTCGGTAATATTCATCAACTCATGCAAGTTAATTTTTTATTTGATCTTTTTCATGTCTTCTACTATGTTATACCTAGTCCTATTGGAAGAATTAGATGTATCATTATTGGGTTTAGAATTAATTCTATTTAGAGGTTCTAGATTGCTGTCTAAGGTAGTATCATGAGTGTCAAAGTTATTTGGAGGATTTAAAGTGATTAATGGTTCTTTTTACTCCCTATTTATTACAAGATAAGGCTTCTTCAAGAATTGATAAACATCATGAATCTCTTCATGAATATCCTCATCCTCATTGTCCTCTTGGAAAGGGAAATCAAATGTCTCCATCATGAGATTCAAGTTAGTGGATCTAGATGACCTTGAGGAACTAGATGTACCTACATCATACTCCTTATTAGGGACAACTTCAAAAGTATCTAATTATTCTTGGAAAGATTCAAAAATAATACAAAATTCAACATAGTCTATTTCCCCATGCTTATAACTATAATGAACTCTATATTAGTCAGGTAAAGCAACATCATTAATATTTATATCAAGCACATTTTTTCTAGTAGATGGCTCATTATTCTTATTGTTGTGGTAACTATCATTCCAAAATATGTTAGTGGACCTATTAAACCTTTGAAAAGAATAATTCTTACTATATCTCTCTCTAGTATTCCTTACTTAATTTTGAAACTAAAAGAATTAAGTGCTAAACTTTTGAGCCATCTTAAGGATAGAGTCACTCTCATTTTCTAGGGCCAAAAAATTATGAACCTAAGTGTTAGCACTAGCTACATGCATTAAATATTTCTAATCCTATAAATGAGATCCATTAATGGCATTGTTTATGAATCCTAGGTTTTGAGTAGGATAAGCATGTCTCAAAAGTAGTTGGTTTAAGATTAGAAGTTGGTTCAGGGTAGGTATATTCTAGTTAGCATTGGGAATAACATTTAAAATGGGTAAATATGGATTGGAATTAGGAATGGAGTATGAAAATTATCCTTCGGGTTGCATCTTGTCATTAATGATAACATATTTAGTATAAACTAAAGCTAATGTGTTCATGGGTCCAATAGCTCTCTTTATAAATACAAAAGTCATAGGATCTAAGGCATCTTTATAGATTTCTAAGGCTAAAACCTCATCGGGTCTATAAGGAACTATGGTCTTAAGAAACATTTTTTTGAACCTAGCATTGAAGATTTTTATGGGCTCATTTTCATCCCTTTTCACTATGGTGAAATGCTAGTATAAGACATAAGGACTAATGATTTTACCAAATTGGTCAATGAAAACATTGTTAAAATCAACCCAACTAGTAATGCAATTTTTAGGGAGGTTTAAAAACCATTAATATTTAGCATCTTTAAAAGTGAAATAAAATAGTCTACATGCTACATTTTCATGAGTCATATTCATTAATCTTAATCCAGCTTTGAAACTTTTAATGTGTTCCTCCATAGTTATAATGCCAATAGGATTAAATTTTGGTAAATACTTTTTAGGATTGTAAGGAAGGTCATGTGCCACACCTTGTACATTGATCAAATAACCACCTAGCCAAGCCATACCTTGGTAGGTATCAAATAGAGGAGCACTTTGGATTGGTGAACATGGTAAAGACTTTGAAATTATGTGCTTACCTTTGTCCCACCTAGTTTTCCTATGAACTTCTAATGAAAGTAGAGGTTATCTAGTCTCTAAATGTGACCTTATCTTGATTCTTGGTAATTATATATTATGGGATTTGAATCCTATTTTAAATATGATGCATCATTCTAATCTTTTTAGGGGATAATAATTATACTTATACATTAAGTAAATTTCTCAATGATTTATATAAAGGTCAACAATATTTAACTAAGTTATCTCAAATATGCATCTAAATAGGTGAATATGATGGATCTTTATAGTTCAATCTCAAAAAACTCAAACTAGAAAAGTATATATCAATCTTTGATCAAAATATCTATTAATAACTTCAAACCTATTTAATTAACAAATCTTAAGCCATCTTTACCATAATTAAGCATATACCTTCAAAGAACATCAATATTTGTCTAAAGGAATCACATAGATGGTTCAAAGACTATAGAGATCAATGATATTTACACAATTAGACAAAGATTGACACAATTGTGCAAAGTTTACACCAATATTTTAACACAATTCTAAAAAATGAGTAAAGATACTTTAAATCTATAAATATCTAATAACCCTCCTTCTAGCGCTAGGTAAGCCTACCCTGATGATGCCTAAATATGTATAACAAGGTGCTTAGATTGTCTAAGAAACGCTTTTCATTTTAGAATTTAAATAATTAAGTGAATTAGTTGTAGGTTTTGATAATCATGTTATATGTTGATGAAATAGAGGAAAAGTAAGTGGACTATTTCACAATTTTTATAATATTTGGTGGTTGGGAGCAACCATGTCCAATGTTAAATCTATATAAAATATGAAGTATTTATGTTAATAACAATGAATTATGATCAACAACTAATTTAAGAATTAATTTAGGATGGATGTTTATAATGACAATTAAACTAGAGTGTGTTGGTTAAAAAAAGAAGCAAAAGAAAGGGTAGGGCAAAGAGAAAACATATTGTTGATCTTTACTCTAAACATCATGACAAAGTTCAAATATCATCCAAGCATGTAATTAACCAATGTATGACATTAAATAGTGTAATATAAAATCTTATCAAACATCAGGAAAACATCTAATGAATGTGGGAAATAATGGAAATAAGAACCAAGTTTACTTTAAAGATTTACCCCTATGAGCAGATAGTGTATGCACACCTACAAATGTAGAGAAAATAAAATGAAGAACACTAGAGGACCTTCAATTAACCTAGCATTGGAATAAATTAAAAATTATGCATTTAAAGGTACACACCAATAATCTAAAAGAACTATTCAAATCTAGAATTTAGAATAAAAAAGTGAGAGAGAAACCATATAACAATTCACATAAACAAAATGAAACAATCTTTTCAAAATTCCCTTCTTGCATTAGTTACTCAAAATTCTACCCAAGTTTTGGCTCAAAAATCCATCCCTTATTAAAATTTACAATGTTCCTTTTATAAGATGCAAGGAAGCATTTCAGTCAGTCCCAACCAATCAAAAAAGTACAAGTGTAAGGATAACTATCCTTTCCAAAAATGTTCTATAAATACATTAGACTTTCCTAATAGACTGATCTATAGGAAGTGTGTTTTACAAACAACACATGCCTTTTAAAAATAAAATATTCCACTTTCAAAATGGATAATATTTAGCAATAGGAAGGATATTGCTAAGTATCTTAACCTTTGGGACCCCTATGTTACTGCAAGATATTCATGGTTCTTTAATGCTTTTGGCCTTCAATAATCCTCTTCCCTTTTAATTAGGATCAAGTCCATCACCCTACTATTGTCTATCCTAGATTTCCTTTGGTTATTAATTCTTAGCATCTAAGGTCAAAATATAATTCCATGTTCCCTTAGGAAGCACTCCTCTGAAATACCATGGCTTATTAGACAACTCACTGGTGGACACTGGATAGAATTACCTTTACACAGATGACAATTCAACCACCTTAGGTTAAGTATAATGTTCACATGGATTTATTAGGGTTCTCATGATTTTCCAAGGTAATTATAAAGGTTTTAATAGTGTTATAATGGTAGTAAGTAGTTAAAACATCATGATTTTAGATCTCTACCTTTGCATTTATAGATCTAAAATGTCTCCAATTTGCCACACTACACCTACATGGCTTTGATGTGGAAACTTCATGGTGTCTACATAGCATCCTAATCATAATTATATAAAATATAACCATTTCCTTTGAAAAAATAGCTTTGATCTCACAACATCTAATCCATTTATATGAATCAACTTAGCCCATTGATATTTGGATATAATTAAGTATCTTAAAATTGATGTCTGAGTGACTATCATTTGACATCTGCATGAACATCTTTGACATCCATGCAACTGTCAATTTTAAAAAAATATTTAAAACTCTTGTTTATCTTAAAATTGAAATCTATGTGACCATCATTTGATGTCTATGTTAAGGTCTTTAAAGTCTGCATGACCATCAATTTTAGTATACTTCCTTGAGACTCTTTGTGAAGATTAATTTTGATGGCTACATGCCTATCATTTGATGTTTACATGAATGTATTTGACATCCATGTGACTATAAAATTTAAACACCTCCTCAAGACTCTTTTTTGGGCATACCACTTGTCATTTATAGGTTAATTTTTCTTCCTACATGTGCCACTTGGTGGTCTTACATTTTCTTGACCTTTATTGAAATGTCTAGCCACATCTCATACCATTTGATCATCATCATCTAAGTGAATGCACATCATTAGATCTTGATTCAATGGGTGGGATATCATTAGATGTTCATTATTTTTTGGCTTCAACCATGAAACTTGTCACCTTCTTACCATTTCTGGGGTGTCATTGAAATTTTGACTAGCCATGCTCGTTAGAACAATCCTACCTGAGCAAAAGCATGTTGTTGATCCTACAAAGATGTAAATTGTTTAAGTCAAGCTGAGAAAAATACATAGGTCTTAAGATAAAATCTTAAGGATAAGGTCTACAATTTTATTTAATAAACATTAACATGAACCTTAGGATCACAATTTTATGCTAAGTTTAGATCATAATAAAATGGGACCCTATGAATAATAAAATGTCCTTGCATAAGGTTTTAACCTAAGGTTTCATTGTATAAATAAATATGATGATAATTTAGTGTAAGTCCTTAGGCTAAGTTAGAACATAGTAAAATGGACCACGTGTTCATGGGATATAAAGGGACCAAGTGTAATATTTTTAGACTATGGTTTGGTCATGTTAAAAAACATGACCTAAACCTTAGGGTAAAAATTAGGATAAGTTTATTGCACTTATATTTATTCCCATGCAACTTTGAATTTAATTAGAAGGGACCTAGATCAAAACATTAGACTAGGGATTTAATCATGGTTCAAAATAAACCCGATTTATTTTAGATGAAAGGATAATAAAAGTTCCATTTTATCATTTGAAGCACCAAACCCTAATCATGTTTATTCTTAAATGAGATTCCATTGATCTTGTAACATAAGAAACTAGTTTTAGTAACATTGGAAGGGGGAAATCATGATCATTTGAAAATATGTCCATTAATCCAAATGAGATTGGTTACTAAAAATAATAAGAAATATTGAATTTAGGGCATGGGAGTCATATAAACTTAAGCTAAAGTCTTAGATCATGGGTTTTAATCATATTGATAAACACAAATAAAGCTTTTAATCTAAAATATCAAGCTAGGTTTAAAACATGTAAAATGATCATGGCACAAAAATTTCAATAGAATTCGATGATCTAGGGAAATTATTCTAGGGGAAATGTTGTGGGGAAAATGTCCATAACAATTTAGGTACTTCGAGGAAATTGTCTTGGATTTTTTGTCTAGGGAAATTATTCTAAAGACCATTTTCATTAAATAAAATATTCATAAAAATTATCTTGTGGATTCTATCTCATCGATCAAAATGCCCGAGACAAAAAGTCTGAAGGAATTAGTCTAGGTTAAAAAAGGGGCTTGAAAGGTATGTTTTTAGGGAAAAGTACCTATGACAAAATCTTGAAAGGTCATTCTAAAAAAGTCGAAAGGTAAGTGGAAAAGGTCTGAAGGGTATTATTTTGGGGAAATTATCTTAGGGGAAATGTTGAAAATAAAATGTAACGTCGAAAACATACATCCTAAAATCCATATATGTCAAACAAAATGTCCAAAAAAATTCCTAAACAAAGAGCTTGAAAAGATAAGTTTGAAAACATAAAACCCACCAGTTAAGAACATAACAAAAAGGACTTTGTTTGTAGCTTAGACCATATGAATAATAAACAAGATGAAGGGGGTCTCAGAACATAAAAAGGGACCAAGCATGGATTTTTAGACTAAGGTTTGGTCATGTTAATAAACATTACTAAGCCTTAGCATAAAAATTAAACTAAGTCCATAGCATATTTAAAGTCTTCCCATGTAAAATTTAAATCAAAGCTCCAGCCAATTGGATTCAAAATTACTTTGAATAAACTTAGATTAAGGGTTTAGCAATTCAATTTAATTTTAAACTGACCAAAGGCTTGTAAAAGATCAAGTTAACATTATAATCATGAAACCCAAGCATCGTTCATTCCAAGTAGATCTCATTGGATTTGCAGCTAGAAAACATAGAGATCCAAAGTTAGAAAATTTAGACAAGGTCAAATTAAAATCATGTGAAAATATACTAACCAAACCAAGTGGATGATCCTTGAATTAAAATATTTTGCAAACATGCTAGTGACACTCTCATGAAGTGAATTTTCAATTTTTAGGTACCAATTTGCATAATTAAACACAAGGGTCCCCAATTTATAGAAATGGGGGTATGTTGACCTAAACAATAGGGTAAAGAATAATCACTTGAGGTAAAAATTGAAGTAACCATTATAAGCTCATACCCCAAGTGCGAGAAAGGAGTGCACTACCCATCCTAATCCTCTCAATAGTAAAAATGATTAAAAAAATTTGAATTAAATTTATTAGAAACATTAAAATAAAAAGAAAGTTTTATTTGAAACATTAAAAATAAAATTTAATGACTTATTTAAAAGTTAAAAGTTAAAATTTTAAAAAATTTAGTGTGAAATTAATTTAAATAAAATAAAAATAAAGTTAAATTATTAAATGGAAATTAAATAAGAAAAAGGAAAAAAGAAAGAAAAGAACCAATTAAATGAATATTCTAAAAAATCAAATTAGGTTAAAATTAAATACTAAAAATTAAGATAAAATAAATTCAAATACAAATGTTAAGAAAATGTATTAATCTAAAAATTATGGGGTAGAAATTGATGGGGGTTAAAATTAATTAGTTAAAAAGACAAACCAAAGAATGGAACTAACAAACTCAAAGGAACGAGGGGTAGAGGGTTGAAGGGGGATGCGATGAGATAAGGGAAAATGTTAATTAAAATTCAATGTACATTATAAAAAAAAAAAAAAAAAAAGAAAGTAA
>JARHVA010003423.1:940000-1010000 GCA_037957365.1 Torreya grandis | reverse complement strand
TTGTGTATTATTTATAATTTACATAGCATGTATGTTTTATAACATGTACACATTATGGTTTAATTTTTTTAAGCCTAAGTTGATATAATGCATACATGTTTTAGGTATTACATGTATGCATAATTCATATAACACATACAGATTAGGTAAAATACCCATAAAATTATCCACCAACTCTATGTACATAGCCTTTATTAGACAAACATTTTATTTGGATTTACCAATGCCCACTCCTAGACATTTTTTGCATCATTGGGACTATAGACATATTTTTCCTCCTTGATTTGACATTCTTTGTTGTATATATCATCCTTGCTCAGGAAATCATCCTGTTGTGTTTCACTATTAAATAATAGAAGTTTATTATACACCATATTTTAGTGTTTAAGATAAATAAAATCAATAAAAATTCACAATATTAGTAGCCTATAAACCTATTAATTCAATTGGAGATGATGTAAGGAGAAAAAATTGATTTATTGCCCATAAACTATTCATATTATTGGCAATGGCAATGATTCAATTCATTGTCTATGTGTTCTACCTAATTTTATGTGAGAAACACATGATCAAGTCTAATTACCATTCAACATAAGTTGAAATGACACAAAAAATAACACCTTAGATGTTCTTATCTTGATTGACTACCATTTCCTATCTTTTGTAGTATAGACTTATCTTTTGACAAGGCATCAATTTCTAGGAAATCATCAGGCCCAATGAACACCAATATTTATACGGATATATTAAACATATAAAATGTATGGAAACTAAAAATTATAAACATAAATGACATAAAAATTGCACATAACAACATACAAATACATGCCCACTTGTTATCTAAAATAATAGGTCACTTACATGACATATTCAAAGGTAGCATTGATCTTACTCTACTTTTTAGGAACAAGTGATTTTTTCATGTCATGTGAAACATGAAATTTTGTATGGAATGACTCCCTTCTTGATTATATTTTCATGAAGTTGTCAACCCTATCACCATCCACCCAAGTGACCCATAATTTTTCATCATTGATGTCAATAAAACTTTTTCACTTGACTTTTTTGTAGTCAAATTGACCCTCATTTGGATTCTATAGTGAGAATTGTACAATTTGATCCCACATTTTCACCATCTATTAAAACATAAAAAAATAATATTTCATTTAACCAATATTTAATACACATTATAAATGATGAAATATTTAAATATATGAATTAAAATGAATTAATATCAAGTATAATAATTTTAAACATTGATTTGCTTTAAATAACTTTAAACATCATTTACACACTGAACACTTGATAATTAGGAATATCCTAGAGATGCACAATAGAAATAGAATAAAATTATCATCACAACACATACTCATTTTTACACAATTAGAATGTATCCCATGATATTTATAAACATAACATTATAATGTGTATCCATAATTTAATAAGTACATGGTAATCAAAAGATCATTCAAAAAACATATACTCATCTTTGCATAGTGAAAAAAATGTTGTCTTTTGACTAAAATATAACATAATCCCAAATTAATGTTTCTAATAATCAATAAAATTTACATTGCTTCACCAAAATATTAGATATTACAACTACAACCACAAACATTAATGTTTTACAATGATTAAATGAAAATGGTTGCACATCAGTGACAATGTCATGCACTCCAAAATCAGACATAGTATTATAATATTGTTATATAACCACATCTTCTAAAGCAAGCATGTCCAACTCATCTATACTCATTTACCTTATTTTATTGTTTCCCTCTTGTGAAATGGATTATAATGGATTATATGACCTATTTTTATGATTTTATAATGTATAGGACTCTCCAAGATACCTCTAGGTCACATTGGTCTATCAAGTGAGTGAGTGGAAGCTATGAGAAATCCCCTATTTCTCAAAAAAAAATTATAGTAGGCAAAGTTGACTGAGTCAAAGTTGTAGAATGAATGAAGGTTGAACCTTGTGACTTATAATTAATTCCCATTATTATTTATGGGTAGGTTACATACTTCAAATATACTAAATTGGTCATGAAATTTTGCCTATCACTAAAAAGTCCAATAGTGAAGACAGTGAGAAAAATTAGGTAAAAGTGAGAAAATGAGTAGGGATTTGTTATCATGGATTAGGAATTGGTCCAATTACAAGGGGTTGTTTTTAAATACCTATAACACATTTAAATATTGGCTATATGTTTTTGAGGTTATTAAAAATGTTGAAAATTTTGTTCACAAGATGACCTATTTAATGAAGATTAGACAGTGAAGGTGTAAGATTTAGATATTGGTCTTTATATCCCATATTTTCCCTTATACCTCTATGTATTTGTGTTTGAATATGTTATAAATATATATAAGGATCATATTCATGCATTATTAATTCTTTATTAGGTCTACACAAATTTTAGAATGCATAATCATCATTACTAGACCTCAAGATAGAATGATAGTTTTGGTTATGAAAGATGGAGTGAAGAGTTTGAGATTATATGATAGGATTAAATGTATATAGTATATATTTTTATGTTTTTTTGGATACATATGACTTATAAATTATTTATATACTATGAAATAAAATCTTAAAAAATTGGTCTATAAGACCAATAGTTGACACTATAAATTATGATCTATGTATTTTAATATGTTCTAGAAGTCACATATAAACTATGCATGATCATGATATGTCTTGGAAGTGTCCTTATAGGAGTTGAAGACAACATTCACCAGGACTATGTTTTGGAACATTTAGGTAATTTTATGTATGCTATTAAGAGTGATGTTCCTTAGTCATTATGCTCAGTTTATATGTGTACCAAGATTATGATGATGTTATATAGATACCATGGGATTTTATAAACGTGTCTAGAGTATTGGATAGTTCCTTTATATATGTTGGTGATAAAATGACCATGACTAGGTTTTGAAGCTTTCTAGTGGTTCAAAGTGAGATTTTTGTAGAGGTGTTTTTTAGTCTTTAGATCATAAGTGATGGACTATAGTTATTTTTATGATGACGTTTGGGTCATGAAGTTTCCATCCATATATGTATTGTGCCTATAATGTGTTTCTATAGGTTTTTTGAGATTCATCTTTGAAGATAGTCTTTTTGGGGTAATTATGCCTAATAGGTCTTTAAGGACTGATGGAGCTATCACAAGGTAAGTGAATGATTTGTGACTTATTGATCATGGAGGAGGTTAATTTTTATTTCTAGATAAGAGTTTTAAAGTTTTTTATTCTTTGGTGAGGTCCATCTATTCCATAGATTTTCAAGTTGTTCTGAGGAAAGGATAGACCTAAATACATTAGGTCTCTGCTAAGCCTAAGAAGAGAAGGTGGTCCAAATGGGTTTGGATGACCTAATGGTGATCTTATTTTGATTGATTATTGTGTGTAACTTGTACTAAGACATGTTTTGTGTCTAACCTTAATGTATTAGTGTTTTTCCCAATAGAGAGAATGAGTGAACTAATGAAAAGTATAAGAAGAAGGCCAAATATATCTGTTTGAAAAAGTAAGAGTAATATAAGAGTGTAAGTGAATAAAAGATCAATTTGAGGAGTAAAATGAGGTCATACAGACCATCATAAATTAGTAGAATATCAGTCATAAATATCCAATATAATTTCTAATTATGATGAACAAGGTCATATGGCCTACATCTATCAAGAAGTGGACTAGTTGAGCGAAGAGGCCTAATAGGTTATTTGAGAGAGATAGAAGAGTGTGGAGAGTAAATGAAGGTGATCATAATTAGTTGAGTGATAAATAGGTGTCTAAATATGAACCAATGTTATATTTTTTTAAGTTTGTGTTCAGTCACCTATGGGGTTGGTTCCACCTTGCAATTTGGTACTTAACAAAAGACTCGTTGAGTAGGTGCTTGGCTATGTAGGGGTTGGTGTTCCTTATGGAGTTGGTGCTTCATTAAATTTAGATCTTGTCATTATAGGACTATAGTATATTTTTAGGGTTTAGTGGTTTTTATCCCCCATGAGGGTTTCTCACATATATCTTATGTTCATATGTTATATGCTTATATGGATGTTTGTTTATACATTAATATAAGTATGTGTTTAAATGAATGACTCATGAATGATAAGTGGAAATGAATGATTATTTTAAGGGAAATTATTTACTCCCCCCTCTTAGTATATGTACTTATAAAATTTGGTATTAGAGCCTTGGTCCTTTGAGAGAGGCCTAACATCCTAAAGGTGATCCTATGAAGCACAAGATTGAAGTACGATGATGAAAATGTTTACCATGATTGTATTTATGGTCTATCAGAAATGATGGTACTCATAAAGTTGAATAAGGAGAATAAGGATGACAAGATGAGGCATGATAAACACTTAAACAAAGGTGAGTTATATGTTACTGTAGGACATATCTCAAATTTGAAAGAATGTCCAAAGTGTTATTTGTCAGGGTAAAAGGATTATGTAGAAGCCAAATCAAAGGTCAAACCTAAGTTGGTAGTCTAAAATGACTTTGAAGACATGTTGAGAGAAAGTTACAAGTCCAAATACACTTTATTAATGTTTTGTTAAGGTCATATCATGGATAAAATAGGTCAAGACATCAAGGTGTCTTGTAGAACCTTGTTTGAGGCCTTATAAGAAGGTATGTGCAGATATCTTAGTAAAGTAAATAAGCCTAGGTGTTTGAGAATTTGTGATTACAATAGATGGATTACAAGGTATTTGTATGATGACTTGATAAAACCAAATAAAATTAATATTAGTGTTTGAATATCTCATGGAGATAAGGGGATCTAATCATGCTTCAAGAGTAAGTATGTATGCCAAGAAGATCTATTGAAGTCATGAAGATAGTTAGTTATGAGCCTAATCTATGTTGAGTTTTGAAAGCGGTTTCAAGATATTGTTGTATGTTCACTTTGTTCATTTTAGTGTTTACAATATCTTAAGATGCATCTAAGCATATAAATACCTAAGAATATGAATGCACCTTATGGACATGATTGATGGTGGACAAGGTTGTTTGAAGCTTATGACATGGTTGGCATGTAATGAGGGTTTCAATACTTCATGGGATAGTAAGACATAGAAGAGATTCATGTAGAGAAATATAAGCAAGTTTTTGCATAAGTCTCAGTATAGAAAGAGATAATTTGAAGACAACTAAGAAGTCTAGTTTCTTTCATGATCTAGCTCATGATTGACATTTACATAGAGGAATGCATGATGAGATAATGGGAAGATAGGTTGAAGGAATTAATATGTTTGAAGGTGTTCCTAAGTTAATTAGAGGTATTCCAAAGTGGTCTACATGATCATATAGTATGGTAGAAGGAAGGTTTTATTTGGTATAGGTCTACACTTAGACCTAGTCTTAGACCTTGCCAAGTATATTGAAGCATGATGGGTAGTTATGGAAGCATGAAAGTTGGTTTGATGGTTACTTGAGAAAAAATAAAAGGTATGTAGAATTTTTTTTTTATTATTGGTATGATCATTGTTTAGAGTTACTTTATGCATATTCATAATTGGTTTTATGAGAGTATATGCATGATGATCCATGTGTATGTAAGCTTGATTCCTTTGAGGATTGGTGCAAAGATTTATTTGGTAGATATGAATTCAAGCAAGGTAGAATGTTTCTCATATGGATTATAGTGTATTCATCATAAAGGCATATAGTATAGGTGAATCACGGACTTAGGTGTAACTAACTCAAGTCTCTTGAGTGTAATATGAGATATGGGCATGAATCTTGTGATCAAAGACTCAAGGAATAGTTATTTGTTAATTATGTGGTCATGATTTGAGGTTTGATGGTCTAAGGTAGTTATTATTAGAATTTATCCTATATGATCTATAGATTTCAATAACTGTTTGAGGGCTTAATTGAGAAGTTTTCTTTAGAAAGTATCATACTTACAATGTATATTTGAGCTCTATTTAATGTTCAAAAAGCAAAGATCAAAATAGAGACTCATGAGAGTTGTTGATTGGTCTATAAGACCAATGCCATTTTTGGTAGAGATATTGTCCATGAGAGTCAAGGACTAGATATGATATAAATAGGTCTTGACTTTGTATACTGAGTTGATTCATAGAGTCAATATAAAGAGTATCTTAAAGGGTTTAATCATCTAGGAGTTTGAATATGACCTTAGGGTCATGTTGCATAGGTTTACTTATTTTGGTAACCTGTATTGAGTTTATTGAAGGAATGAAATTATATCAAAAGTATACCAAAGACTAGCATGTTCTCACAGACCTATTTGACCATGTGTTTCCATGAAGATTATATGAAGTGAGTAAGTGGAAGCTACAAGAAATCCCTTGTTTCTCATAAATTTTGTATGGTAGACAGGGTTGATTGAGTCAAAGTTGCATAATATATGTAGGTTTAATATTATGACTTATACTTCATCCCATGGTGTATTTTTTGTAGGTTAATAATTCAAATATACTAAATATTTCATGGAATTTTTCCTATCACTAAAAAGTCTAAAGTGAAGATAATGAGAAAAACCAAGCAGAAGTGAGAATGAGAGTAAGGATGAGTTTTCATGGATTAGGAATGAATCCAATTACTTGGGTTTGTTTTTCATGACCTATAACACATATATATAT
The DNA here is from genome assembly GCA_037957365.1 of Torreya grandis. Lineage (NCBI taxonomy): Eukaryota > Viridiplantae > Streptophyta > Pinopsida > Cupressales > Taxaceae > Torreya > Torreya grandis. The sequence goes on along the minus strand of JARHVA010003423.1, from coordinate 1,003,374 downwards.
TGGTTATATGTTTTTTAGGTAATTAAAAATGTTTAAAATATTATTCACAAGATGACCTATCTAGTGAATATTAGACAATGAATATGTAAGATTCAAAGATTAGCCTATCTATCCCATATTTTCCATTATACCTATGTATATTTGTGTTTTAATATGTTATAAGGATATATAAGTATAATATTCATGCATTATTACTTCTTTACTATTCTACACATATGTTGGAATGCATAATCTCATTATTGGTCCTCAAGATAGAATGATGGTTCTAGGTATGCAAGATGGAGTGAAGAGTTTGAGACTCTATGACAAGTTTAAATGTATATAGTTCACATTTATATGTTAAAAAGGATTTATATGACCTATAAATTCTTTATATAAGGTTTATATTCAATTTAAGAAGTTAAAATATGGAAGCCAAAATGGCTTATCTAGCTGTGTAATAACTATGAAAGAGAAGATTAACAAAATAGTCTATAAGATCAATAGTTGAGACTAAAAATTATGATATATATATATTATAATATTTTATATATGAAACATAAAATCTATTAATTATCATGATATGTCTTGGAAATGCCCTTATAGGAGCTGAAGATAACATTCTTCAGGACTGTGTTTTGAAGCATTTAGGTAGTTTTTTGTATGCTAGTAAGAGTGATGTTCCTGAGTCATTATACTAAATTTAGATGTTTAAAAATATTATGATTGTGTTACATAAAATAAATGTGATTCTATACATTCATCTATATAATTTTTAAGTGTTTGTATAGATGTTGGTGATCAAATGAACATGACTGGGTTTTGGATCTTTATGGCAATTCAGAGTGAGATTTTTGTAGAGGTGTTTTTGGTTTTTTAGAGCCTAAGAAATGAATTATAATGAGTTTGATGATTAACCTAAGGTCATGAATTTTCCATCCATATTTTTATTTTTCCTATAATGTGTTTCTATAGGTTTTTTGAGCTTCATCTTTAAAGATAGTGTTTTTGGGGTAATTAGGCCTAATAGGTCTTTAAGGCATAATGGAGCATTCATGAGGTAAGTGAATGATTTTTAACTTATTTATAATGGATGAGGTTATTTTAGGTTTAAAAATAATTTTTTAAGGGTTTTTTTTCTTTTTTTATGGCAATTTAGTCCATATAGGTTCAAGTTGTTCCATTGAAAAGATAGACCTAAATACATTAGGTCTCTACTAAACCTAAGAAGAGAAAGTGGTTTAAGTGGGTTTGGACGACCTAATGGTGATCCTATTTTGATTTTTTATTGTTTTTAATGTGTCCTAGGACATTATTTATGTCTAAACCTAATGGATTAGTGCTTTCGCTGATAGAAAGAGTGAGTGAACTAATGATAAGTATAAGAAGAAGGCCAAATACGCCTATTTGAGAAAGTAAGAGTAATATATGAGTGCAAGAGAGTAAAATATCACTTTTAAGATAAGAATGAGGTCATGAATATGATCATAAGGGAGTGTAAGATCAATCATGACTATCCAATAGAAGCTCTGAGTATGATGATCAAGGTCATATGGCCTAAATATGTCAAGAAGAGGACTAGTTGAGCGAAGAGGCCTAATAGGTTGTTTGAGAGAGATAAAATAGTTTGGAGAGAAAATTAAGGTGATCATCACAATTTGAGTGAGAAAAAGGTTTCGAAATATGATTAAATGTTCTAGGTGGTTGATTTAGTGTTGAGTCACCTAGGGGGTTGGTGCCTCCTTACATGTTGGTGCTTAATAACGACTAGTTGAGTGGGTGATTGACTAGGTAGGGGTTAATGCTACATGTGGAGTTGGTGATTCACTAAATTTGGATCTTTTAATTATAATAATATATTACATTTATAGGTTTTAGTGGGTTTTAACCCCCATGAGGATTTTCCACATATTTATTGTGTTCATATGTTATATGCTTATGTGGATACTTGTTTATGCATTGATTAATGTATGTGTTTTTATTAATGCCTCTTGAATGATAAGTGGAAATGAATGATTATTCTAAGGGAACTAATTTACCCCCCCCCCCCACGCCTCTTAGTAGATGTAATTCTAACACCCATAAACTATTCCAATGAGATACCCATATACAAATCAATCTATCATAAAGTAGAGAATAGGAAAAAAACTATAAGAAAACTCCCCCTTAAAAGAGGGACATAATAGAGAGGCTATAATACCCCTAGAAGATGATGTTATAGTGTCATAAATCTCTAAGTTAATATATTTTCTCTCCATGAAATGTTTGTGTCTATAGTATGATCTATCCTTTGGAAATGTCTCAAATCAATGATGTCCCCATAAATGAGTTATTTGATGAGGTTCATGTAAAATTTGTATTTGTTATGTGTTGATGTTGAGCCAAATTCCTATAAATATGAATACTACTCTAGTTATCATAGTAGATGATGTTAATTTGTTTAAACTAGATATTGAACTCTATGAGAATCCCTTAAATCTAGATGGATTGGGTGGTATCATTAACATCCCCTATACTCTAACTCAGTATATGATAAAGTAATATCATTATGATTCCTACTTGACTAACTAATCAGACTTGAACCAAAGGAGAAACTATAACCTAAAGTTGAGTTATGATGCTAAATATTGTTAGTCCAATCTAAGTTAGTATAGATAATAAATTCAATGTTAATTATATATATTTAGTGAATCATGAATCTATTTATACCCTACATGTAGTAAAATATCATCTTAGCTAATTTCTAGTATAGCTCATGGGGTTCCTACAAAAATTTGGAAACTAAGCCCATTACATATAATATTTTAGGTCTAGTATGTGTCAAGTAGATAAGGCTACCCACAAATTGTCAATAAAAGTTAAAATAAACCAAATGTGAAGTAAAATATACCTCAATATTGACTCTAGATAGAAAATTATTAAGACTTGGATTACAATCAATCATGTGAAATTGACAAAGTAGATCAAAAGTATACATAGGCTATGTAATAATAATCCCTGATATGGACTAAGAAATATAAATCCTAAGGAAGTAGTGTAATAATTTTAAGTCTCTCATGTGAAATTTGTCTTGAAGATCCCTTTTCACAATTGTGATGGATAAATAAGAGATACTAGTGATCAAAATATTATCAACATAAAAATAGAATTAAGAGAGAATCATCTTGATGCAAGAAATAGACATTTGGATTTAAATGGCATATATTAAATCCTAATAAAATAAGAAAGTAATTCATCTTAGCATACCAATCTTGAGGGTCATATTTGAGGCCATAGATGGATTTTTAGAGTTTGCATATAATATAATAATCCTAAAAAAATATTGTATCCTACGTCATGTAAATCTCCTCCTCAATATCAAAGTGAATAAATTCACTCTTCATAACCACCTGATGAGCATCCTAATGATTATCTTTGACAATAATAAGTTTTAGTTTGATGGAGTCAATTTTGGTGACTTGTGTAATATTCTCTATGTATTTGATGGCAAGCATCTATGATAAACCATTGGTGACCAATCATGCCTTAAACTTGTTAATAAACCCATCTAGTACATACTTAGTTTGATATATCCATCTACATTTAACTATCTTTCTTCCCTTAATAATAAGTTTTAAATCCTACGTGTCATTCCTAATTAAAGATTTATACTCATCATGCATGGCAAAATACAAGTTAGGAATACTTGATGCCTCCCAAAAAGTCTATTAATTTGAGGTAGAGGCATAGAAAGTATGTATCCCACTCTAAAACTCTAAACATGTAATCCTATCATATGAAATATCCTCAACTCATGTACAAGCACTCTATAATGTTTACCTATCCTAAATAGGACCAAAATTAGATGATTCAGGTAAAGATACATCATCCTCTGAAGTGTGGCTAGATGTGAATGAATATGAGTCACCATCACTACTCTTAATATTATAACTAAAATAAATGTCCTCAACCTATGGAATGTGTTTAGGTTAACCTAAATCATCTAAATCAAATCCAAGTGAGTCTAATGAAGTGAGAGAATTATCAAGTGTTGAGTTTGTGGGACTCTTCTGAAAGTGAACACTTCTCTTGATGAACATCTCATTTGTGGTCATACGAATAAGGTGGTACCCCTTGACACCATTTGTATAACCCATAAAGATGCAAGGCTTAATCTAAGGTTACACAGACCTAAGATTATTCTTAGGTATACATTCCATAGCTAGATATCCAAAGACTCTAAAATGCTTAGTTTTAGGTTTCCTACTATAATAAGCTTCAAATGGAGTTATGCCCTTCAAAGATTTGTGGAGAAACCTATTATAAATGCAACAAGCATTATTGATTACTTTGGACCAATATGGTGGTGAAAGTGACTTAGATTAAATCATATAATTATCCATGTCTTTCAAGGACCTATTATTTCATTCTACAACTCTATTCTATTAAGGACTATAAGGAATTGTCTTCTACAAATCAATCCCCTATGTTATGCAAAACTACTCAAACTTGTTGTTGACAAAATCACCCCCATTATAACTTCAAATAACCTTGATGCATTTCTCATATTATTTTTTTTGAAATAATCTTGAATTCTTGAAACTTGTTGAAAACTTCAATTTCTTCCGAAGTAAGTGAACCCATGTGTATCTAAATAAATCATCAATAAAGGTAAGGACATGCATATCCCTTATGAAAGATAGATTGGGAAAAGGCCCAAATACATCACTGTGTACTAACTATAATTCTTATGAATCCCTCTAATATTTTCCTTTATCAAATTTATCTTCTAGATGTTTCTCAATGGTGCAACCTTCACAAAGACCCTTCAAAAAATTGACTTTAGGCAAGCTTTTAACCATGTCAATTTTGTTGAATTATTTTAAGTAGTGGTAGTGGAAGTGGAAAAATTGCTCATTCCAAAGTTTTATAACTCCATCTGAATGATTCAAAAATGTATTCAAAGAATAATCACGTGCAAAATGTGAGAATTTACATAACCTATCTTGGTGATCTACCCTATGCACTGATATTGCAAAAGCTTTATGCGACTCTATAATTATGACTAAATCTGGTGAAAAGTTTAACCTCATTCCTTATTTATGTCAATGTTTCGATACACTGATAAGAGATTAATTTAAATTTATGTAACACCTATAACCATTATTGAATATTCCTCCATCCATTTCAAAATACCCTCTCCCTATAACTTCTACTAAATTGTCATCACCCAAAGTGATAAAAGACATGATACAAGGCTCTAAGGAATAAAACTCAACTTGTGAAGATCTCATATGGTGACAAGCACCCAAGTCAATAACCCATGAATAATTTGGAGGTGTAACTACTATAATATCCTTTCCTTTTTATTTACCTTTGCCTTTTACCTTAAAATAATCTTAAGTTGATAAATTTTGCTTGATAGACTTGAGAACACCTATGTTGTTATTTTATAGAAGATAAGTTAGGTGATCAATTTGTTTCTTCATACACTTGTGTTCATCATTCCAATTTCTATGGTAATATGAATTTTTAACCTTATCTTTCTTAGGTCTATCAATAGAAGAGGAGGTTTTCATGGTTGTTTTGGCAAAGGTTGATTGTTTATTATTCTCTTAATCCATAATATTTTTCTTCTCTTTATTTGATGTCTTCTACTTACCATTCCCAATAATTAGGGATTAAGGTTTTGAGTACTTAAATGTGACCATCAATATTAAATTTTCATGAACCCTATTTAAGTCCTTAATGAAACCATATAAAGAGGTAATTCTCCATGTAGTGCCTAAATTACTTTTAGTGGTATGGAAAGTAGAGACAAAGACTGAGTAATCATGAACTAACTTAGGAAGTGTATAAATAATAAGTTGGTAATATTTATTCTCTATTACATAATATTTCAAATAAAATCTCAAAGACTTGAACTTGCTAAAGAAAACCTGAAGGGTGTAAAAATTTCTAGGACTTAGGTTGATAATTTCATTTTCTAGTCCGTGACCTCTCATCACATATTATTTACCAAAGATATTTTCCAAAATAGTCCACACTTCACTAGGTGATTTGGAAGGTTATATATGAAAGAAGAGATTAAGAGACAAAAAAAGAAGTAACAACCCATAAGCTTAATTACTATGATTATACCACTTAACTTTTTATATATCTACAATTAGTTGAGTTTCTAACCCAATCATTATGTGATGCAAACCTTTACTCCTAATAATAATTTGAATTTTTATTTTCCATTCATGATAAATAAATGTTTTTAAAGAGTTAATTGAAATTTTATAAATTTTGTGTATAAATTAAGTATAATGGTTTTATGTTTTATTGCAAAAATGAAAGTGTAAGTAGAATAGAAGGTGACTAAAAAACATAGTACACCCCCTGAACTATGAAATGGTGAACCCCCTGGAATGTTTCAAACCATGCACTCAAAATACATCGATAAAAACCAATAATGTGTCTATAATAAATAGTGAAAATGTATTAAAGATGTGATTTACAAGACTAGGAGAAGATGTTAGGCTCAACTAAAAAAATAACCAGGATGATTACACAAAGTGCATAAGTGAAAATATGAAGAGCTTTTAAACAATAACAATTTATCTTTAAATATTGCACACAATAAATTATTTTTATATAAAAAATATTCAAAACATCTCTAATAGCAATTCTAAACTTGAGTATTACTCATGCATTACTTGTGCATTTAAATAAAATTAGTCTATTTGACCTTGTTTTAAATCAAGCTATTAAAAAAAGGTAATTTAATATGTTATATTTCTTTTTAAAGTTTCATGTAAACTTTGAATAGAATTACCTTGTTTTAGAAGAAACTTTAAATCATTTTGAAACTATAAGAGTCTTTTGTATTGTTGATTTTAGCATATAGGATGCACGTAATGGTGGACCTGACTGGGTGTCAATGAGAGTAAACTTGAAAAATGAAAATTTCATAGTCCAGGGTCACCTAGAAGTAACATAAAACCAAGATAAACATGAAAAACCATTTGATCACTCTCCCAAACACATAAAAACATCCAAATCCAAGTTGAGGCCAAATACACAAGCTGATACTGAACATAGGAGACCAAACCTAAGGCTATATATAGGTATGCATGTATTTTGCATGAAAACACACTAAAGCACATAGAGCACAAAGTCACAAAGAAACCACAAAAATTGTGGTAATGGTTGAAAATGAACCAAATTTTCAAAAAAATGACTCCACTAATGATGGAAAATTCCACAAATGAAATGCACAGCAAACTTATTTTAAAAATGAAAATCCCACATTTTTAAAAATAGCTAAAAATGAATAAATAGACACATTATTACTAGAGTAACTATGATAACATATCAAAATGGATTATAGGATCTCTAGATCAAGTGAATTCACATGTTTGTGATAAGAACAATTTAAGAAATTACACAACACAATATTTGTAAGAAAATGAATTGAAATACATGATAATATTGCATAAACAAGATAAGAGTGAAAACCAATCTTCCATTGAACATTCGCTCACCAAGAGAGATGTAAAAATAGGAGTGCATGAATAACTCTTCAAATAAAGGTATTCAGAGAGATAATAATATAAAATTAACTCCCATACCAAGAATAGATAGTCAAAGGACTTAATTCCTATTCATCCAATCAAAATGTAACTCTAAGTGCACTTAGTAAATCTTATCCATGAAAGTAAGAAAATTCCAAGTGAGGGAAAAAGTACCATAATAAATATGTGAAAATATAAAACCCCTAATCTAATGTATATATCTTAAATAAATATGAATGACATCTATGCTTTCCAATCTTATTTATTACAATCTATCTAAACGCCTCAAAAATCACACTATGTAATAATCACGTTTCAAGAAGAGATTTTTTAAAAGACAATTTTCTTGTGAAGAATGTTCGTAAATCATATTTAAACTTGTACCAAATTGATTTACCTATTGAAAATGTATGCATAATAATAATTTATGTGTTATTACAGAAGGGCCTATATACTTAAACCCTTTGAAAAATTCCCAAGTTTATTACCAATAAACAACTTATTGTAAATCACATCTTAATAAGAAGATATTTGTTGACAAATGATATAATAAAATAAATGATGAGATTATCTTATTTAGAAACATGAAAATAATTGTTAATCACTAATTAATATAACAATTCCATAACTAGGTAATTCCAAAGGTCTTTAAAAGTATAAATCTCTTCACTAAATAACTTTTAACTTTGTATAAATTCCTTCAGAGACAAGGTAAATAGTTCCACCAAATTAAGGAGTTGGGGAAGTGTTATCTATACAATTTTCACCCCTAGGAAGGTTGTTCAAGCCTTCCTAACTAGATTATAGCATGGGAATAATAATAGGTTGTGGGTGACCTAATGAGTGGATTGAACCTCTATATTGGGATAGTTCCCTTGATGATTCATCCTAAAATACAACTAATACACCTCACTTGTAAGAAAAAGAGATAGAAAACACTAAAACTAATAGGAAAATATGAAGGTGATGCACCAAATATAGATTCCTCTACTTGATAATGTTTTCACTATGAAATGAAAAGTTAAAATCTAATTTTTATAGCTTCAAAATAGATCCTACCACATAAATTCTTATATATGATGACCATGGCTATTACAATAGCTAATGTGATTAGTCAAGAGGCCTAGGATTTGGCACTAATTATATTTTAATACATAAAATCAACAAACTATGTACTACACATCATATTACCTATGGAAAGAAGACTAACTTAATTAAAGGGAATAAAGAAAAGGACAAATGCAATGAATTAATCTCACTATCATAGAATATTCATCAATAACTCATTTTAAATCACTGTATACAAGATGAAAATAATATAAATCAACTTGAATTTATTTTAAATTCAATTTAAAGTCTTAAAATTGGTAATGATTCACCATAAATAGTTTGAGGATTCATTACAATTCCAAAATGAGGCATCTATATAGAATATAATGATAAGGAGAAAGAAGATGGATGTTGGAGAAGTCCATGACAAACATCATTTCATGAAGAATTAAGTTAGAAGCAAGAAAAATTCCAAAGTATAGTCATGAAAATATCCTAAATGTGTGACATATTTATATGATATTATTATTAATAAATGATGGCATATAGTGAATTTTGACCTTCTTGGATGACTCATCAACTTCATTCATAAAACTATCAAATCTTGGTTTAGAAGGAGTTAGAAGTCTATGTATTAACATGTGTCACTCTTGATCATGCTCTTGGATTATTCTCATGCCATAATATTCCCCTTAAATGTCTCTCTAATATTTTTGAGGATGAGAATATAGACTCAATATTCTTTAAACTGATAAGAACCTCCATTTCATTGAAAGGCTTGTTTGATTCAAATGAAGACCACAATGACAAGTCTATTTTCCCATCTTAGGAATAGTCCTTTGATTAAGGAATATCATCATAGATTTAATACCTCTAAAAAACCATTTAGGTAATAATTTCACTTTTATTTAATCAAATAAACCATCTACAAGACTGATACATAAGTGGATTAGGTTTTTTAGGAGCTCTTGATGGCATATTTGCTTACCACAATGTGACTTAAAACCTAGTAATGGTGTTACAATCACTAAAAACATTAATGTGGGTATTTATAAAAATATTAAAATATATTATTCAGGTAATAGGTTATTTCAAGGTATCCCATTAGGTCTCACTTAGTTAAATTTCATGAAAACCACCAAACCTAAATTTTTAGACTTGTAAGAGTCATTTCTAGGTCATTTTATGTACCTTATTAGTTGACATGTGAAAAAAAATGGTATAAAAAGGTTTTCATGAGAGATATATATTATAAATATAATAATTTAAAATATAAACAAATTCATTTTAAGTCATTTTAAAGACAAGCATAATCATTGGGTCACTGAAAGGGTTTTACGAGGGTTTTAGACTTGTAACCTTCTTAAGGTTGATTCATAAACCCTACAGCCTTAAGATAAAAAATAATGACACAAATTTTTATTTAAAAACATTACCCATATTATAAATACATCATATTGATCCATTCAAATACTCCTTGGATTTTGAATGCAAATTCGATAGGCTTCTCAAACTTTTCACAAGGTGGCAAGAGGGTTTTGAGTGACTTCATTCCTTAAGCATTATTCATAAGGTTTTGTGATTGAATGAATGAAATAAAACTAGGATTATCATTTTATTAACATTTTAAACATATATAATTATTCTCAAGATCCCATTAAAACTCTCATGGGAGTTCCAAGCACAGAAAGAACCTTCTTGAGTTGGCAAAATTGGTATGTTTAGGCCAAGAGAATGTTTTTAGGCTTATAATCTCTCAAAATGAATTTTTTAGGTTAGAGTGATTATATTAGGTTTAAAAAAACCTAACCAATTACCATAAAAATTTATCCATGTACCTTGAGGCCTAATGATTCTCAAACCCTTTTTTTTGCCTATAGGTGGTCATTTCGGCCTTTAGGCCTGATTAGGCTTCCTAGTCCTATCATTTCATTCTGTCACCTTGAGAGTTATATATATATATTATTATCACCTTATAATAAAATTAATACTTAAATTTTAATATATCATATAAATCAATGGATTCATTTAACAACAATACACTTTTTCTCTAATTCACCTATAATAAGCCTACAAATGCTTATGTGTTTTGATTGCAATTCTGAGGGTGGATATTTTTCCTTTGGCTTCTTTAAAACTTTGGATACTTTAAAAAGTGTTGTATATCTTCCTAATATAATTAATTACCATTTAAATACTTATTAACACCATATTCCACATCACAAATATGTCTTTTGCCGATATGTACCTATAAGCAACCTATAGGTGGTCGTCAAGTCTCCTTGGATGTTAGGCTTACCAATAGAGATTCCCAAACTATTATAGACTTATTGAGTGATTTTTTATAGATTAAAAAATTAATCACATTTTATTTTGACCTCTAAAACCTTTTTTTTCCTTAAAAACCCATCATCAACATGCTTTTTACTCCTACTACCTATGACAGGCTTGTAGGTGGTCACTGGGCCTACGTTTTATCTTCATGAGTCTAACTAGATTATGATGGAATTGTGGAAAAAATTGAATCATTATTTTTATATTATCCATCCCTCAAATGGTATAAAATAACCTTAGACATTAACTTTAAACTCTCATAGTCCTCCTTTAATCTCACATAATCCATTTGGCAAGGTATTTTTCTTTCTCATGCTCAACCACATATTACCTCATGCATGTATTTATTCATCCAAAAAACTCAAAGAATGTGCAGGATCCTTTAATTCATAAGACATTTTTATACCATTATGTAAATTACAAACCAATTCACATATTGTTTTCTCCAAGATGGAGGAGAAGATCACCCTTATTTTCTCAATCTTCATGTTTAAAATATTTTTGTTAGTTTTTTACATAAAGTAAACTGCTAAAAATGTAAATTAAGATATAGGGTTTTACAAGACAACCTATTATTTTAAATTATTTTGAACCATATATCCATAAATGTGAGAAATTTTTTTTGTCTTGGAAGGATTTCCTTTTACCATATAGTGATTGATGTTGATTTTATCAACATAAGAATGTAAGCAGATGGATTCTTGAAAATAACTTCACATTTGAAACCATAGTGATGGTAGTCAATGATTTTATACTATGTATTCATAGATTAAAAAGAGATAAAAATTAGAGTAGTACGGTGTTAATGCACAAAAATATTGCAAGTTCATCCTAGGAGTTTTTGTGCATTCTAACCATTAACCATGAGAGATGTTTAGTTAAATATAAATAATCAATGTCGATCATACCTGATTTATGCCAATTTCATGGATCATTATTGATTTTGATTATGTTCTTAAAACAAATTTTAATTTTTTTTTAACCATTTGATAAGTTAGGAATAAATGATTTTAAGCGTATGTTATTGAGATGGTTATTCTATTGATTTTAGATTTTTAGGATTTATTGGTGGTTACAAGAATTACAATGGTAATTAGTAAAATTAATTACCATGGGTGAATCAGGTATTATATACATAAAATAAAAATTTAAGTATAAGTTGACATTTACATATAGACATCTACTTCCTTATACTTTAAGTTATATTTTATGTATATACTTCCATGATGTTTGAGAGTGGTTTTAGGACTCTAGGAATTATAATTAAAATATAGGTTTTAGAGGATTCTACCATATTTTAGACTTAACCTATTTTAGTGTTTTAGGATATCAAACTTTTCCATAATGCACGTGTCATAAAATACTTATGGTTCATAATTATAGTGTCTACATTTTCCCCTTTTTGTTGAGTGGTTTATACTAACTTGCCATGAGACAAAAACTAAGTTAGTTATGATGCCCCATGTTTATTTGAGGAGGTATTCTCCCTAGAAATGGGAGATAGTAAGGGATGACAAGGTGGTGATTAGTTTGAAATACTGTAAATGGAAGGAAAGGATGAGGATCTGAGGGATAAAAGAGAATGCAAATGATGTGGATTTTTGAGCGAGTAACTTGTTTTCACATATAAGGATAGGGATATTAAATATAGAAATGTGCCAAGGAAAAAAATAGATTACCACCATTTTTAACAAGTGTAAAACTAACTGGGCTACAAATAAAACAAATAATAAGGAGGTCCAACCAAATCATTCATTATACTAAGAGTCAAGGAACTTCCTATAGACTATTATCTCAAGGTGAAACATGCTATTTTAGAATCTAATAGTGATTTGCTTCTAATAGAGGGTGAGCTAGGATAGGTTGTGGGACTGATAGGAGGTCATCCTCCACTAACCTAAGGTTTCATGTGTAAAATTTCATAATCCTAATATGTGTAATTTTCTAAGCTTAGGTATAAAACTATCTACTTTGAAGCATGCAAGTAAAGCAAAACAAGGGACTAAAGGTGATCACATGGAATATATGTAAATTATTTTTGTGGTATTAAATAATTCATTTGAAATTTCATTTACTCATTTTCTAAATATCAATCAAATCTTGTGAATTTGGATGGTTTGCGCTAGATGGATGGATGATCAGACTACTTCAGGATTTTGGCATGCATAGTTAATGGTTGGGTAATTGCATATTGTTTATGCAAGAAAAAGAGTAAATAAGGTTGACTCAACTCCTTAACTTTCTAGGATCATGATGAATCATGAGATTCTTTGGTATTTATGCACTTTTTAAGCCATGTCTAATTCTAATGAACACTTTGGTGACCATCAATCAACCAAGCCTAGGCTTCCTAAAAATGGGAAATAATATTAATATGGGAAAATATAGATATGAAATTAGGATTATGCTCTACTTAGGTCAGAGGATAAATCTTTATGTAATTATGATAATAAGACCAACTAGGGTGAACCCATGTTTGATTTATACATAGACATATCAATGCAGGAAGTTTGCTAGATGTTGGAAAGATGATCGATGTGGGAATCTTTCTTGGGATATTATTTGAATTTTTATTTTATAGTTTTAATAGGCATGTTTGCTAAATTTTGGATAAAATAGGAAAATTTATCAATGCGGGAAGATTTATTCATTTTTAAATTTTGGCTATACATCCTTCTAGGGTGTGTTATATGTGTGTGTGTGTGTGTGTGTGTGTGTGTGTGTGTGTGTGTGTGTGTGTGTGTGTGTGTGTGTGTGTGTGTGTGTGTGTGTGTGTGTGTGTGTGTGTGTGTGTGTATACATATATATACATATATATATATATATATACATATATATACATATATATATATATACATATATATACATATACATATATATACATATATATACATATATATATAAATACATATATATACATATATATATATATATATATATACATATATATACATATATATATATACATATATATACATATATATACATATATATATATATATACATATATATATATACATATATATATGTATATATATGTATATATACATATATATATGTATATATATATATATGTATATATATATATATATATGTATATATATATATATATGTATATATATATATAATGAACAATTGTCCTTTAATGGAGTAGTTTGTGCTTATGTACTATTTATGAATAGTTGACCTTCAAGGGAAGAATTTATAATTTTGTCAATTACTTGATTTTGATCCTAAATTACTGATCTGGATGAAAGCAAACATGGGTTGAGTTGAGTTGTCCTAGGTCATGTTTTCAAAGACAAATATATGATACAAGGTGATATTGTGATCCTTGCTATGTGAAATAATGATTTGGAGTTCCATCTTACATATAGATAGAGCATATCTAGTAGAAAAATGTTATGAGTAGAGCCAAGGCGCTTACATTTAAAGTAATGAATAAAATCTATTAGATGACCACATAATTTAATATCATTATAGGTGACATGTGTAAATTTTTATGTATATAATTAATAAGAAGTCTGCCTTTGATATGTGGATCACCAAAAATATTAAAAATAAATAGATAATAAATACAAATCATTGAGATATTCTCTTCTAGTTTTTACTTCAAGGGAATCCAAATGGTATGCCCCAAATCCATATGATCCAAGTCAAATAAGATCAAATTTTCCTTGATTACTCATTTTTCATACTTGTGACATGTTGATTTATTAGGAGGATTGATTTATCCCCCGTAGATTAAATAGGTAAAGAGATGAGAAGAACAAAAGGGAGGTAGCCACTTCAAGGGTAGGATGATAAGTGTGTTTTTGGGTAGAATACTCATATAGTTAAGGATTCATAGGGGTATCAAGTGCAAATAATAAATACTCCCCCAGTGAGAGTTGATGAAATGGGGAATCAAAGGACTTATAACTCATATTACAAGTTTTAAATGGATGGATGTCTATTGGGAAGTGTAGATTGGGCCTTCATATTCATATTTGAGGCCTCAATGTAATGTAAAGGCATGATCCCCCATGGTGGATGTTTTAGTCTTGGTTGGATTTTAAACTTTAGGAGCTTGTGTTCATGATAGTTTATTTATATGGATGGTGTTTATCTATAGGAATGGTTTACCTATTGAGGTTGGTGATTGATTTAGGGTTTACTCTAATAACTTTTATGAAGAGCTAGAAGGAGTGAGTTGTGTTTCCTAGTCAAATATGGGATCAAGGAAAAATTACTCATTTAAAATTTCATCATCCTCTAAAATATCTTGGACTATGGCTTCAATTGCATTACAATTTTCAATATCGTATCTAGGAGTCATATGGTAGGTAGACACCTTATATTCCCCATACAAGTAATATTTTTTATTATACAAACTGAAAGTTTTAATGGGTGGTAATGAAATGAGATATGTTTGCCAAATTTAGTTGAGAATGATAGTATATGATCCTCTTAATGTCTTTATTGTGGATTCTCATCCTTTTGAGCTATAAAATTTTGATTTGATTTGGATTTGGCATTTATCATCAGGATAGGCTTAATAGGATGTGTTTTCTTTGTGTCTTTAAGTGGATTATTTAGGTGTTTATAGGTGGAATGTTTGATTGAAGGTTTTGGTGATAGGAGGAGAGGAGGATAATTTTAGAGGGGCCCTTTTAAGTATGATTCAATGATTATGACTGGAAATTTGGATAAAGGGTGAGGTCCTAAGATGGATGGCTTATTTCAGATTAAGGGTATTGTAGATTTTCCATTTTTAATTCTAGTATAAATGATATGGATATTGTTGTAACTTGATTCAATATTTTTTTCCTTTGGATGGTGAGGGGAGCTCTAATTTTATTGGTGGATATTGGAGAACCTTTTCTTTTGGGATACTAAGGCATTTATTTGGATTTTCCATTTTATATTTTATTTTTGGAATGGATTTACGAGTATATTTAGAAGATTCTTCCTTTGGATATCCCATATAATAGATCAAGGGGTTTGGAATGGGTGATGGGTATGGTTTTGATAGGCTCAGATTATTTTTCCTCTAGGGTATCTGCTGTAAAGAGGTCTAGTATTTCAAAGTATAATTTTAGTGACATATTAAATTCTTGGGGTAGAGTTTGGTCATGGATAATATTTATCATATGAGTCCATTATAATTGGGGATCTTTAGTGTGTGTTTGTACAAATTTTGATGAGGAGGGATGATTGGGTAATGACTATCTAAGAATATCTAAGGATTGATTTGGGGAGTGTTATGGTTATCCAATTGAAGTTCCCCCTGAGTGATAAGATTTTGGATAAAACTTTTGAGTAATTGACATCTATTAACATCATGACCTATTAATGATGATATCCACAAAATTCATTTTCCTTATACCATCTAGGTTTAGGACAAGAATTATCAACAGGCCCATTTAGACGAAATTCAATGACAAATGCCTTCAAAATATTATCTAGGATAGAAGAGTAGGTTTCCCCTAAAGGTGTGTAATTTTTGGTAGAAATAGTTTTGGTGATCCTTAAGGTTACATCTAGGAAGAAGAAGGACTAGACTGGTTGGATGTTGATGGAGAGGCAACATTTAGAACATTGACATTGGTCATGTCCCTTAGCTTGGGGTTGTTGAATCCCATAAAGGGTTCTAGTTTGATATTTTGGTTTTACAATATAAATTTACCTTGATCAAAGGATTAAATTTTTAGTTTTCATGCCATAATGAATGCTTCATCAAAATATTTAAAGGATTGCATTTGGAGTTTATATGAGATATGCCTAGTGTAGGACATGGAAATAATTTAATAAGTTATAAATAGGGAAGAGAAAAGGACAATTGATTGACAATGTTATGCCAATAGAGAGAAAATTTGGTAATGGATTCATCTTCAAATTTTTGGATAAAATATAAATTAGTGATGGTTATTTTCCTTGTGATGTTTATCAAATATTTCTCTAAAAAGATCTGATCTAATTGATTAAAGGAATATATAGAGTGTTGGGGAATGAAATTATACCAATCCAAATTTGGTCCAACTAATGATATTGTGAAATCTCTTAAGAGGAGGGTGTCCTCATGGGCTATGAGGCAACATGCATGCCTAAATGACCTAATGTACTATTGGGGGTCTTCGTTGTTTTCAATTTTAGTAAATTTGGGAATTTCCCATTACACTATATTTGTTTAGATGTGTAATTTTAGGTTTATGGGCTCATTAAATATTTTTTCATAAGAGGTTATACCTTTATTCCCTAAGGTGGATGCTTCTAGATGGGACATTCTATCCTTGAGGATGTAAAGGATGTATGATTGAGGATTATGTGGAGGAAGGACACTTAGGGTGTTAGGAGGTGTGTAATTATATTGAATATGTTTTTGATGAGGTAATGAGATGGGAATTTATTGGGTTGGTTGATAACCAATGGTCATGGTGTTGATTGATAGAGTTGAGGTAACATAGGGGTGATATAGTGGGGAGGTATGGATTGTTAATAGGATGGATTGAAAGAAAATATGTATTGATATTGGGGAGTTATTTGTTGATAATATTTCATTGGAGGTATTATATTTTGAGGAATCGTGGTCACATGTGTTTGTATTCATGGTAATGTTGTAGGTATGGAAACCACTAGGTTTTGTAAGGTGGTTATAGGTGGTATATGAGACACAGGTTGTAAATTGATAGTGTTATGGGTTTGAGTAGTAGTTTTTGAAGGATTATATGTTTTTGGGGATGGTTGGTTTTTTTCAACATTTTTTATCTTTATTTGTATTGATTAAGACTTGACATTGATGTCAAAGGTTGTTTATGAAGTTACTTGAGAAGGCTTATACATAAGATGACCAATCTTGTTCATGGAGGAGAATGGTGGAATATTAATATGGGTGAATAGATGATTAATATGATGTTTTAAGACACTTGAGAATGTTTATGAATCATTGGAGCACTCTATAAATCTTCAAGGTAAGTTTACAGGGGTAGAACCTAAAGAACTAACATATAACTAGTCTACCACTAGACCTTACCTGACCTAATAAGGTGCCATGAAGTCTTGTCCAAACCTATGAAAGATTAAAATTAGTTTTTGAGCATGGTATTATGTTGGTTTTCATGAGATTTAGTTTTAAAGTGCATCTACAATGTCAAGAAGGTCAATCCCAAGGCTTAGAGTGACTTTCAAGTCAAGGCCTAATGAGCAAAGAGATAGAGTGGCCTAATGAGGGTTCTTATTTAGTTTCCAAGGAAAGTATTCTCATTTCAGAATTTTTATAAGTGTGAGAGTTTGTATCAATCATTTTATTGAAATTTTAGGTTAAATTTTGAAATAAAAAGCATGAAAAAATGGATTTAAGGTCTCTCAAGTGTTAGAATGAAGTGTTGTAGACCCAAGAAGGACTTTATCATGATTTTTGGCATGTGAAACCTTTTAATTATATCCTAATAATTTAATTTAAGTTCTTTAATGGTCATATATAAAATTTACAAGCATTGGTTTTTTTTAAGGGCCTAAGCTTTATGAATGATCGTTAAGATTGTAAGGTGGTCTTAACCCTCTCTAAAACCCTAACAATGACCTAATATGGAAGATATTGGTAGAAATGGATCAATATAAATTAATTAAATATTATTATGATTGGATAATGTATTATAATATCTCCTAGGTATCTCCAGATGGCATTATTTTGTCATGAGAGTGAGTGAACCCTACAAGAAAAGTCATGTTTCTCAAAAATTTGCTATAGCTGGTAGAGTTGACCAAGTCAAAGTTGATAAATGGATGGAGGTTTAATATTTAGACTTATATATTATTAAAATGGTGGTTTATTATAATGTTAAAAAATTAAAATATTCTAAACTAGTCATGGAAGTTGACCTATCACTAAAAGACCCCATAAGGCAGATAATGAGAAAAACTAGGTAGAAGTGGGAATGAGTTTAGGGATGTGTTGCCAAGGATTAGGTATGGATAGAATTACATTAATTTGTTTTAAAATACATATAACACATATAAATATTGGATATAATATTTTTATATGTTTATGTATAAGCATAAATTTGTTCTCAAATTGACCTGTCTAACTTAATAAGGGTTGTGTACAATGAAGTCATGAGATTGGTCTATAAGACCAATATTTTTATTTTATCCTATAATATATTTGATTTAATTTTATATGAGGATGTTTTATGATCATTTAAACCCATTTTAATTTCATTAAATTTAATCTATAGGTGTTTTAAGTCATTATTTCCATGACAATGTTTTGGAGCATTTAGGCAATTCTAAGTAATCATGTTGCAGAAGTGAGTTTTAGGATTTAAGATCTATGTTGGAGTGTCTAATGAAATTTATGACTACCATAAGGTCATAAATTTTATTTAAATTTTGTTTTTTTAATTTTTAAGTGTAAAAATTGGTTGTATTATTTAGTTATTCAAGATAGACTTTATAGGTGTGTGAAGGCATAGTTGTGAGTAGTGCTAATGATGTGGTCCAAGTAGTGAATTGGTATACAAGTTGGTATGGAAATAAATGGATATTATTAGGGATATATTTTATTTTATTTTGAAGTGCTTCATCCATATTTGGAGGCTCAATAATTTTTAAGATGGCTAAGTGTAATGTGATTAATGAAGAGGCCTAATTGCATTAGGTCTCCTCTAGGCCTAATGGTAGTTTTGGTTCTTATGAGTGGTGTCTGACCTATATAGTAGTTTTTTAATGTATGAAAATTTTTATTTAACCCATTTAACAGTTATGAATATGTGGATATGTTTCTATCTTACCAAGGTATGTATAAACAAGAGTCAATTATAAGAATAAAGCCTAATAGGCCTAATTGTCTAGGTTGTATACATGGTATCTAAAGTGAATGAGATAGAGTTTTGAAGAGATAAATGAGTTCATATATACCATTAGGAGGATATAGATAAACCATCATTACGAACATACATGGTTACTAAATATGATTATCAAGGTCATATGACCTAATCAAGCCATAGAAGGGATAATTAAGAGAAGGTAAAGAACAATTATGCTTGTGTGAGAGGTGTATAAACATTATATTTTACAACTATTATCACTCATTGACACTTTGTATCTTTTAGGAACCCATTGAGTCTCAATATTTCTAAGTACACACCTTAAGGGGTGCATCGAGAAAGGGGTGGGTAGACCATCGGTGTTTCATAAGATTGTTGTCTCTTTTGCCACTTGGCATATACACACTTGTATCATAAAACCATTCACCCTAAGCTTATTCTTATTAGTCTTACCCATTCCAAACATTTTTCATATCTTTATCCTCTTTTCTCTTTCCTTGACCCCCTTTCACTAATTGACTATACTAGGTCGACTGGGTTGACCTTATATAGTTTTTAGCCTCTAATTACTATATAAGGTCAACATGGTCAACCCTTTACTATTTAGGGATATTTTTTAGTTGGATTTTTTTTGGCCCTTTGATTGACCTATTCGGGACCTAGTGATTTATCTCTCAAAAATATACAGGGTCAATTGGGTCGACCATGTACATTTGAGATATTCAAAAGGATTTTGGGTAAGATCTATCTATACATACAAATTCATTTCCAACCATTTTAAAATAGAGAAGCAAAGAAGAATAAGTGTGAATTAACATATACTTATTAACCATTCTACTTGAGGAATAAAGTTTAGGGTTCCATACTTTCTATAGAGATATGGATCTTATCTTGTGGAGAAGTCTTTTAGATGCATAGATAGGTTGTGTAGCCTAGATATGATTTTTATTTATTATCTTTACATACCACAATAATCTATTGCAAAGCACCTTGGCTAAGGGAGAGATTGAGGATTTATGGGTTTGTCTTCAAGGTAAGTATTCCTAATTATATTTCTCCTTTATAAGAGTAGATAGATAATATAATTATGATTCTCTCCCATGTATTAATATTATGTATGCATTGATTTGATTTTATGTCTTATATGCATGTTTAATTTAGTTTATTTTTTTTATAACCCTTAATTTATGCCAAAATATTTGGTGTGTACTAGATGAGATTTATTTTCTTTTTTATTAGAATAGAGTGAACATTAAACCTAGGACTCTTTTAGGGTTGTTGCATGATTGTGTTAGACTGTAGGTTTTAGAACCCTTCTTAGCATGGTGTATTGTGATAAGTAATCCTATAATATAGTCTAGAGGATCCCCATATTGGTCATGTTCCCAATTAATAAATGTATTCCCAATCAGAAGTGTAGATATGATCTATCTTCTTTGAGCCAGGATTGATTTACAAATATGATGTATTTTTTATTGCATATATTATAGTGAACTTGAAATGAAATAACCCTTACAAGATTTATTTACATTATTTCATTTCTTTTGTTATTTCAACATTTTTTATCCTATATTTTCCATACTAGATCAACTCTATCGACCCACTATCTAACTTCTATGCATAGGATTTTAGGTATAGGCTACTAGATCAACCCTGATGATCTAATACATGTTTTTAGTATTTTACACATCCAGTCCAAACTATTAGGTTGACCCAATTGACCTTGTACATTTTTAATCACCTAGTAGTAGGTTTTTATAAATATTGATCAACCTAGTTGACCCAGTTAGCATAATTTACAAGCATATATCAGGGTTCTTGAACAACAATTTTCATTCTCTACATCTTTGATCCACCAAGGTTCATTTCTATTTTTTTGTCTCTTTATTTATAGTATTTACTTTTATATTTTACAACCTTTAAAACTACTCATGTACATTCAATTTGATCGACCCTACCAACCCAATTTTGTGTTCTATGAGTTATCTGGATAACTGGGTCGACT
The DNA here is from genome assembly GCA_037957365.1 of Torreya grandis. Classification (NCBI taxonomy): domain Eukaryota; kingdom Viridiplantae; phylum Streptophyta; class Pinopsida; order Cupressales; family Taxaceae; genus Torreya; species Torreya grandis. The sequence goes on along the minus strand of JARHVA010003423.1, from coordinate 981,661 downwards.
CTACCAACCCTACTCATTTTTGGACCTTACTTTTGTAATACAAGTTTGACCTTATCGACCCTATTATATATTATATGCATACACTATTAAATATATCAACATTATACCTTGTTTCAAAGTTATAATTAACTTTATATTCTAGTAATTATCTCACACTTTCTTTTCTTGTTACTTGCATGCTTAGAATAGATCACATAGCTTAATTAGGTTTTTTAAAATAAATAATTTAGTTTCACTATTTTATATTTTATGCACACATGACCAAATCACAAAATCTAAATCATCATTTTAACATTTGACTACCCAAGGCCAACCTAATTAGATTTCATCACCAAGGGGGAATCTAACTTGATGTTCTAGTCAAGTATAAATCATGGTTAATGGTATTTTATGGCTAAGAACCCAACACCCTTATCACTAAAATGTGTGAAGTGATGGGGTAGGCACCAATACCAATCCTATATCATTAACAGTATAGATCCCTTTTAGCCCAAACTACCTAAAACCATACCTATATTGCCTTCTAGTTCCTTGCTTATGGAAAACATCCCATCACATTTTAAATCATATTCTAAATAATTCAATAAACATTTAGGTTGACTAATTAGTTAGCTCTTTAATTTCCAAGTTGATTTCTTACTCTTTGCTTAATTGTATTTTGTATTGCAAAAATTTGGATTAACCAGTGTTGGTACAAGGTTTTGTGTTATGTGTTTCAATTGGATTGGCCAACATTGATTTGATTGATTATTTGTTTCCCTTCTATTCTTAATTCTCAAAATTACTTGAAAAAATTATCTTATTTAAATTTAAAATATATTTTAGGATTTCTAATTTTCCTATCTACTATATTGGATTAACCTAGTCCACCCTATACACTTTTTTAGCCTCTATTTATTATACTAGGTTAACCCAATCAACATTGTACTATTTATAGGCCCTATTTTTGTGTTAGGTCAACCAGTTAACTCGGTACTATTTTCTACCTTCCCTATTTGCCATTTTTTGTCATTATTTTTCCTTTTAACCTTTTGATATCCACTCCTAATTGTTATCATGAAGCCTCTTATCAAAGTATTTCTTGATAGTCTCAACCCATTTTGAATGTGCATGGGTTATTCTCTCCTACCTTACATGTCCACCATAAAAGATAAATTTTTATGGTGCAGCTCTTCATCACATGGTTCTAAATCTTCTCAATCTCTATCTACCCCATACCATATAGTAGATCTAGAGAATCCTATTAGATAAATCCCAAACCATGAGAATCATATACCTTATACCTATTTTACACCTTCTAAACCTAAAATTAATAAACTCATCAACCCATATACATCAAATGTTATAACCTCACATTATGTTCCACCTCTTACTACCAATGTTCATAATCCTCTTGTTACACCCATAACAAGAGAACCTAGTATTTTCACTTCCCAAATTAACATGGTTCAAACCCCTCAAATTGATAATATAGATGGTTACCAATTATTCAAAAACCTTGATGATAATACTATTTACATTCCTCACAAGAATGGTGGCTTTACCAAGATTCTTTCTTCTTCTACCACAATTAAGATAACTAACACTAATGTTGGGAATCTTCCACCAACAAAGAATCCTCCTCCCACCAACACTAATAATCCTCTTCCTATCAACACTAATACCCCTCCTACAAACACCAATCCACCTATTGATACAACTTAACTTCTTGCACAAGTCATACAAAAAATGAACATCATGCAAACAGCTAAGCAATCTCAAATGATGAACATGCAACAAAATTTATTAAATATGACTATTCAACCACCTCAAGTCATCATATCTCAACCAAATCAATTTTTTTTCCCTCCTCCTCTTATATATTCCAATGGGAATATCATCCCTCAACCTCCAATGAATTAAAAAATACTTCAACATCTTCAAAATGAACCTTTAGCCCCATTCATTACATACATAGATATTGTAAACATTTCTCCAATTATCACATATAATGGGACTAAAGACCTTACTATATTTCTGAAGTCTTTTGGTAATCTCTATAAGGAATGTGTCAAAACTAACACCTTTGCTACCATCAATCTCTTAGTCAAAAACCTCTATGGATGATACACTTGAATGGTATAACAAACTTCCTAGACATTTCATTTCACAAATATAGGATTTAGTCAATGATCTAGTGAAGTAATTCCATAATAATGACCTTTCTAAAAATTACCTTAGCCATTTCATCAATGCCAAGCAACTTCCTAATGAATCTGATCATACTTTCATTAAGCAATGGAAGTCTCTTGCTCATAAAGAGGACCATAACATGAATGATGATACTCTTTTCAAACTATTTATCATTTCTCTTAAACCTCCCCTTTAATATAAAGTTTGAATCTTTGCCCCTAAAACTTTAGATGAATCCTTATACCAAGCAAAAAGGTAAGACTTTCTTATGACTCAATTTGAACCATATCAAACAACTAGTAAAGCACATGTTCAATATTTTTCTCATAAAATTGATTCATCCAAGCCTCTTTCACCTCAAAATAGAGCATCTAATTCAACTAATTTTAACCCAACCCACCCACCCTTAACTCTAGAACAACTTAAGAATAAATTTCCACCCTCGAAACTAATGAGTTTTGATCCTTGCAAACCTCCTCCAAAATTGTATAATCCTGATAAATTTTGTTGATGGCATGCTAATATAAGTCATTCTCATGAGTCTTATCATGATCTTCACTAATTTATTATTTATTCCTTTCTTGTTCCATATTTCAATCTTGATACTCTAAAAACCAATGTTATCAAGATTACTTTAGCTTTTCAAAGTCAATCTCAAGAACCATAATCACATCAACATCAACTACCTAATGAACAAAAACAATTATCCCATACCTAAACCTCATCCACTAATTTTTTTCAAACCACAATTTATCCTTCTTCCTACACCAATAATGAAAGGATAGCTAACATGAACAACTTTAAACATATCATTGCATCCATTGAACCTCAACCTCTTAGGTCACATGAAGCAAAAGAGTTCCTAGTTCAAATTCTTACTCCAATGCATATCATACATGTTCTTCCTTTACCTCTTCATCCCTCTCCTAAAAATCATATTTCACATTCGACCTCTTTAAAATATAATAATCCAACACATTTGCCTATCTCTGAATCCACCTACTAACCCAATGTAAACCATTTTAATAGTTCAATGTTACCTCACTCCACCTCACATGTTGTGGAATCTTGAAATGCCCATCCACATGTCCCTTCAAACTTTGGGGCATATTGTGATTCCCATACCTACGTCCACTTACCCATTTGGACATCTTAATATACCCACTATTAATTTAAAATACATAATAACAAATAAATTTAGCTTCAAAAAACCTTTCAAGACTTATAGACTTGTATTTCACATGCTCATCTTTGATACAAACATTATCATAGATTTTCCTCTCTTTTTTGTCTCATGTTTCTCTATTTTTGTGCACTTTCTTTCTTTTACTTTCACTTTATAATCATCATTATCTTCCATTATGTTCTTTTGTTTGATTTCACATTACATTTGGAATTTGCTTTCATTTTTGTCCTCATATATTTATTTATTTTTATGTTATTCTTTGCCTTAGTAGCTTTATTATTATTTTTTACCTTATTTAGAATTCACCCCAATGGGTTTCTCTTTTGTGAGTATGTAGTATAATACCATGGATAGAAACTGGCCCTCCTCATAAATACCACCTTTGTTTCTTTTCTCATTTTTTTCACATGTTTCTTTTTGGCACCCTCGTGGGTTTCTCTTTTATGAGTTGTAGTATAAGAACATGGATGGGACCCAACCCTCATCATAAAATTACCATTTTTTCATTCCTTTTATAATCAAAATATCATTGATTCTTGTTATCAACTTTATCTTTTTTATTTTGATAGATGGAAGTTGCATAACAATATATGTTAGCATGTTTTTCTCCACTTCCCTCATCCTTATGATAAGGAATAACACTTTTATATCATTGTATCCCTTTTCCCCCTTTGTCACATTTTTTATGATTTGAAACAATTCAAATTTTTCCATGTGTCATTCCTCTTGATTTCTTTTCCTTTCACTCCACATTGGATAAAACAAGGTCGAAGTCAAGATAACACTTTTATTTTACCTAGATTTATGAGACTTTTAAACCCCATGCTCTTTAAAATTATCTCTTAGAAATCAAGTCCCAAGTATTCAAATTAAATTCATCTTTAGCACCCATTTTTGGTTTTCCAAATCTATATGGAGGAGGAATAGAAATATCTATCAATAAAGTTAAAAACCAAATCATTTGAATCAAAAGGAAATGATATACAAAAGGCAACATATAAATCTCAAAAATTAAATGACACCAAAATGTGTGATTACAAACACATCTCCTATCTCTAATCAAACCTCAAACTCCATAGTTGGCCTCACAAAAAGATGAGGTCCTTTGGGGTGTAGTAAGATAGTAGATTGGAATAGGGGAATTCAACAAACTCTATGGTGATACCTACTTTCTCACATAATTACCCAATATTTTTAGTAGAACGATGGATCTGTAAGGGGTTTTAAAGAATGGGGAACACATTTTTAGAATGTAGGTCCATTTTATGTTTTATGCATATATCCTTCATGGGATGATCTATATACTTTATTTGTTGACCTAATACTTGTCTGGCTAAGAGAATTTATTCATAGTCCTTAAGGTCGAAAGTCTTCTTGTTTTGACAAACCTAATTTGAGTGTCTTGACTTCGATAAAGAGTTCTTCTACCTTGGTTTTTCCTTCATTTCTCCCATCCACGCATTTCATTTCCCCCCTTCACAGGAAAATTGTGATTCCAAATATGTTTACCCTCTTATCTTACTCATTCTTTACCTCATAAAAACATTCTACCATTACTTTGTTTCAATTTTATCTATCCTTAGATAAAAACAACATGTTTGAGAAACTATATATTATAATCTTACACCATTTATTTACCACACCACCTCATTATCATACTAGTCATGTCATTAGGTGGTTGTATTTTCTTACATTATATCTTAGAACAAGTATTAAGTGTGAGTTTTCATCCTTTAGAGGTTTTGATTTTCATTTCTCCATCATGTTCTTGTTTGATTTTTATGGACTTCACTTATCTTACATATGACATTTTCCATTATTACATGTTTCTCTTTATGTATGCCTTCTTCATGTTTGTCTGAGATCTTCAATTATATTTGATTTTTAATCTTTTCTATTTTTCTTTTTTCCTATCTTACATGAGCTTACTTTTTCCTTTCTTACATATCTTTGTTCAAGTTTTATTACATTAATTTTTAATTTGACATTCATGTTTTACATGCTTCCCAATGTGATTTAGTATGTTCTACATTTATTTTTTCCATTTATGTTTTCCATGCTTTCCAAACATGATTTAATGTGCTTTACAATCATTTGTCATTTATTTCCTATCATTTGTCATTAATTTGCCAATCATTTATCATTTATTTGTCATCATTTTATCATTCATTTGCCTTCAATATTCTAGACTTACCTTAACAATCCTGATTTTCCATTTTTTCTTAATATCTTCATATCTTTGCCTAACTCATTTTTTATTATCATGTGCCTATCTTCCAAAAAAATTCACTTTTTGGCTATTTTTTGCACTAACTTCTATAGGTTCTCCTAGTGTCCTTCACATTGGACACATTCACCTCTCTTATGGTATATTTTTTTATATATAGAACTAAGGTAAGAAAAGGTATGTATTTTAAAATTTTGTCCTTTCATTTATTTTATTTTCTTCTTACTGCACTTTACTTAGTATCAGTGTTGTGTGTTATCATGCTCTATCTTGAAGCACCATATCATCTTGTACTTACATGACACATGATGAGCTTAAAGTGGGTCATATGTATACACAATATTTTCAAAATTTCATCACTTACTAACACTTTGTATCTTATGAGAACCCATCGAGTCTCAATCTCTCTAAGTGAATGCCTTAAGGGGTACACCAGGAAAGGGGTGGGCAAATAATTGGTGCTTCATAAGATTTTTGTCATTTTTTCCACTTGCCATCTAGACACTTGTCTCCTAAAACCATTTACCCTAAGCTTATTATTCTCTATTATACCCATTTTAGTCATTTATCACATAATTATCTTCCTTGTTTTTACCTTGACCCCCTTTCTCCAGTTGACTATACTAGGTCGACTAGGTCAACCCTTACAATTTTAATCCTCTAATTATTATATAGGGTCAATTGGGTCGCCCCTATACTATTTAGGGATATTTTTCACTTGGATTTTTGTTATCCCTTCGGTCAACCTAGCTTGGGACCTAGTGATTTATCTCCTAAAAAGATACAAGTTCAACCTAGTTGACCCTATATATTTGACATATTCAAAAGGATTTAGGGCAAAATCCACCTATATATACAATCTCATTTCCAACCATTTGAAAATAGATAAGAAAAAAATAATAAGTGTGAATTAATATCTAATTATCGACCATTCTACTTGAGGAATAAATATTAGGGTTCCATACTTTCTTTGGAGATACAGATCTTGTCTTGTGGAGAAGTATTTTAGATGCATATATAGGTTGTGTAGCCTAGACATGATTATCTTTGTTATCCTTACATACCATAATAATCTATTACAAATTACCTTGGCCAAGGGAGATATTGAGGCTTAGTGGGTTCATCTTCAAGGTACGTATTCCTAATTTTATTTCTCTTTTGTAAGAGTAGATAGATAATGCATTTGTGCTTCTCTCTCATGCATTAAGATTTCATATACATTGACCTGAGTATATGTATTATATGCATGTTTAGTTTTTTTTTTTTTTTCTAACCCCTAATTTATTCCATAAGATATGGTGTGTAATAGATTAGATTTACTTTCTTGTTTATTATAATAGAGTGAACATTAAACTTAGGATTCTTTTAGGGTTGTTACATGATTATGTTAGACTATATACTTTAGAACCCTTCCTAACATGGTTTATTATGAAAAGTGATCCCATAATCATGTCTAGTAGATCCCCATATTGGTCATGCTCCCACTTAACAATTGTATTCCCAAATTAGAAGTGTAGGTATTTTATATCTTCTTGGATTTAGGATTGATTTATAAATATGATGCATTTTTGATTGCATACAAGAGGTAGATTTAAGTGTGATAAAGAAACAAAAGATAATAATAATTTATGATAGGGAAAAAAGAGAACTATGGATAGGTTTAAAGTGAATATTGAGTGGGTGATTGATCATCAAGGGGGTTGTAGCCTCCTAGCAAGTTGGTTCTTTCTAAAGTCAAGTTGGTGCTTGATAAACATAGGTGTTGATGCTCTTTGTTGGGTTGGTTATCAACTAAAATTTAGTCATGGTATTATAAAATAAGTTATCCAAGCTATGTTTTAGTGTGTTTTATTCCCCATGAGGGTTTCCCACATAGCTCTTGTGTTCATATTTTATGTTCTTGCTTCATGCTCATATTAATGGTTCTAAATGCCTTGTTTAATCACTATATTGGTTTGAATGGTTAATGAATGATAATTGGATGTGAATGTAAATTTTGATCACTGATTTATCCTCCACCCTTAGTGATTGTGATTCTAACAACATTAGTAGTGGAAATAATAGGACTACTAGTTGCTAGTGGTCGTGTTGTGCTGGTGTTATATGTTGCATGAGGAATAATTGGTGGTGGTGGTGTTTTAGGGTCCATGGTTGAAACCATAGCCTACAAGTGTCTATCAAACCCTTATATGGGTGGGATATATCTAAATAGATCATATTTAAGAAAGGGATAAATATGGATATGTTTTGATCATGATGTAAGATAGTGGTTAAGGGCCATTGGGTTGCTATCTAAAATGTTAAAAAACCCAAGGTCTCCTTGTAGATAGAACCGTGGAGGACTATCCTCAATGGATTTAGGAGATATAGGGTGTCTTCAAAAATGTTCCATTTAGGAAGATGAATTCCAAGAAAAATTAAAAAACAAAACTCAACACAAACAAGAATAATTTTCTTTTGATTTATCTCAATTTTAATGAGGAAAAGCACACTCTATTTAAATGAGCTTAAATATTTTTTACGTTTCAAGAAATAGTTTTTAAAATGTGAAGGCAAGATTGGTTAAACAAGGTCCTAATAAATGGTAATCTAAGGTTAGTTTTAGGTTTTGTTTAAGGTTGGGAACCTCAATATACCAAAAGGTAAAATGAGGAATAATTATATGTTTGTGATAACATGTCTTGTTATTGGGGCCTACCCCATCAATTCATGACCCCATAATGATAAGGGTGTCAGACACTTAGCCTATACACCACCATCCAATTATTTATACTCAGCTAGAACACGGAGTCAACTTTCCCCTTGGTGATGAAATCCAAGTGGGTATACCTAGGTGGGAGTTGTTTTGATTGATTTTTTTATGATTATGGTGGTTTATTTTGTGTGTGAAAAGAGTATGACTAAAAAATAGGTTAATCCACTTACTTAAACTAGATTTGATCTAAAACAAGGAAACTAAAAGAAGATAGTTTATTTAAAAAGGAAAGTAATCTAAATATTTTTGTCTTCTAAAATTTTAATCTTTTTAATGAACATGTAATTTCAATAAATAAAAAAAAAGCAAAAAAACAAGACAAAAAAAAAAAAAATTTAAGAATAGTGAGGCCCTTTAACAGGTCCCACTAGGCATGCCAAAATGTTTAAAGTAATTATATTCATTTTTTATATAAATTAAACTACTAAAAATGTAAAGCAAGATATAGGGTTTCATAAGACTAATTATGATTAGAAAGGATCATGCACCATATATCCAATAATGTTAGAATTCCTTTTTTAATTAGAAGGACTACCTTTTACCATACAATGATTGATGTTGATCCTATCAGCATAAGGACATATGGAGATGGATTGTTGAAAATGAATTCATTTTTGAAACCTTGGAGATGGTGATCAATGATTTTAGGCTATGTATTAATAGATTCAATAGATCCAAAACTTAGAGCAAGAGGATGCCAATCCACATAAATCTTTATGATTCATCCTAGGAGTTTTTGTGCATTCTAACCATTAACCATAGGAGATGTTCAATTGAATATAAATAATTGAAATCAATTATACCTGATTGATGCCAATTTTAGGGATCATTATTGATTCTACTTATTTTGGTAAAACACATTATAAATAGGTTTTAATCTTGGGATAAGCTAGGTTTAAAGGAAGTTAAGTTGTCAGTAATGGATTTATTCAGAGGGTAAGTTGTTGGGATGGTTATTGTATTGAATTTTTAGTTGATTTCAGATTTTTTAGGATTTATGGGTAGTTATAAGAATTACAATGGTAATTAGTAAAATTAATTACCATGGGTAAATCAGGCAGTATATACATAAAATAAACATTTTAAGTATAATGAAGTATATGTATATATATAGATACCTATAGGAAGTATAAGTTGTGTAACATCCCCACTAAGATCTACCTAGAAATGAATGATTTTTTTTTTATTAAACACAAATATAAAAATAGATTACCCATGAGAATCTAACAGAGATCAAATAAAGTACTCAAGCATAAAAAATATCAACAAAGCATATTACACCACTGATCTCTAATATCATGAGAGTATATCATAATGCTAATATAAAAAGTAATTACATCCATTCAGCCATGGCTGATACAAATATATAGTCTTCATTGTCAATGTACAAGAATAATTAATTACATATCTTCACGATAATTTTTAATATAATGCAATTTACAAATAAGATACATGACTTCCTCAGAGCATAATTCCTAAACTTCATGTACTTGTGGCAATCTCAAGTGTCATCTCAAAAAATAGTATTATTGTGGGGAGGGAGAGCATCATTCAAGTGATTTTCCAAACTAAACATAGAGAAATTATAACCCTTACTAATCCCATTAGTAAATGGTCCTCCCTTCATGGATTAGTAGATAGTGATGGAGTGGGAATCTAGAGAGATAATCAAGTACCCGTGTGTTGTATGATTTCTAACTAAACTAAACATGAAATTTATCATAGAAAACATGATATATTAAAATATATCTCACATACATGTAAACCATACTCATGAAATGATAAACTAAACATACTTTGGACAAAGCTTTAAGAATAGTAATATAAAAATGATCTATAGATCAATCAAATTCATACACACCGCTTGATCAGACTAACTTCACTTGGAAATATAATGCTAGTAAGCCAGTGAAGTCCATCTCACTCTTTACTCCACATTATCAAAGATACTTGGTCAAATATAATTCAACCACCAGACTCACATAATTTACATCCTATTAGTAAATACATCACATAGCATGCTAAACATAGGAGTAACTACAACATATATTTATTTCATCAAACATATGCATGAATATTAAATTATTTTCTATTCCATACTAAAAAAAATGACTATGGTTATACCACTTGGGTAAATACATAATAAACTATAGAGTTTAAATAATACAATTTATTTCTAGTTTAACTACACCTTATGATAACCCATATTACCATAGTCTAGTGTTTTAATAATAACTATTAAATTATACTATTAGGATATAAAAGTACTTATAATACATGGAAATGTACATTAAAATTTAACTAGAATAATAAACTCCATTTTCCACAACCATAGAGTAAATTCCAAACTAGAATTCATTATCTTGTCATAATCCACCTGACGAATGAAACTATAGAAATACATCCCTATGCACATAAGTATGTTTTATATCATATAAACACCTATGGATATCAATATTCTCAAAGTATTTTTTTGTGAAATTATTCAAAGATTACATTTTTTCATTAGGCATCTCGTAGCCTATTTTTATGTTACTTCTATACCTACACATTTTAACTTACTGGTTATAAATGTTCATTTACCCAAATATAGACCCATATATATCCAAATTATAAATATATATTATTTTTATTATAAGAATTTTACCTCTGAGTTATACCTCTAATAATTTTTTTCATCTAAGAAAAAAATAGAGGTGGGATGTGAATATTGAGGTATGTTCTTGTTGTTGTGTTGAGGCATTAATGTTGTCATTGATGTCAAAGGTAATTAAGTGTCATTAATGTCATAGAAGTGATCTTGTGATGATACATGATCATCAGAGAGTGTTGATTATGTTTAATTTATTTTTTTGATAATATAATTGATTGGCCAAGTTCATAAGAAGCAAGTCTTTTTGGATAAGGTATTTTGTAAAACCTGGTCTTGTCTTAGTGAAGGTGTGAATAGTGAAGCCTAGTGGAGTAAGTGAGATGAGGATTTTGATAATATGTTTGGAATTATTTTAGCATAAAATGAGGTTTTTTGGCATGAGAATGTGTTTTAAAAATCATCTACAGTGGCAAGAAAGTCTCAAATTGGTATGATGCCTAGTAAGTATGATTGATGAACTAGCTCTTGAGCATGGATATGGATTATAGAGGCATAAATATGATGATATGAATGTGTATGAGATTTAAGTTGTGAAACATAATTTTATATCATGTGATAAAAGTTTATATTCAATCACATGACTCTCATAGTGAACCAAAGGGGTAAGTCCTTTAGTGGTCCTCTCATGGACCTAGTCTTAAAACCCTAGGTGACAAAATGAGGTATCAAAATTAGGTTTGGAGAGTTTTGTGAGCTCATGTAATCATTTATTGAGGTTTTAAATGTTTTTTCAAGTATGTTGGTGAATTTTGAGGTCCTTATTTGAAGGAAAATAATGAAAATGAGTTTGAAGGTCTCTTGTATGTGCAAAATGAAGAGATGAAGACCCAAGAAAGGTTTTCTCATCCCTATTAGCATGTGTGACTATTTCATGGGAATATTATCTCTTTTTTAGATATGGAAAATGGTATTATAAATTATTTATAAGTATTAGGATTTTCTTTCATGGGTAAGTATTTTTAACAAATGTTAAGAATGGAAACTAGTCTAAAACCCTCATAGTGACCTGATATGAAAGATATTGATGGAAATGGCTCATAATGGATTGGATGACCTATTTTTATTATTTTATCATGAATATGACTCTACCAATTAAATATAGGTAGTATTTTTATATTAGGTTAGTGCATGGAAACTACAATAAATCCCTTATTTCTTAAAAAAATTGTATAGCAGGCAGGGTTGACTATGTCAAAGTTGAAAAATGGATGCATGTTGAATCTTGTGACTTATACTTCATTATAATTATGGTTTATAAGAAGGTTAAAAATTTTATATATACTAAAATGTTCATGGAATTTTTCCTATCATGAAAAATTCCAATAGTGAAGACAGTGAGAAAAACCAGGCAGTTTTGAGACTTTCAACCATAGAGGCTGAGAATAGTGTTGCTATAAAAGAAAGAAAGGAAATAATTTGGTTACAGAGGTTGATGAAAGAATTGGGATGTAGTCAAGAAATATGTACTCTATATAGTGACAATTAGAGTGCAATCCATCTATCTAAAATCTTAAATTTTCACTCTAGAACAAAATATATTTATTTGTAGTATCATTTTATTCATTAGTTGATAGAGGAAGAGCAACTAAAAGTGGAGAAGATACATACCAGTAAAAATCCTATGGATATGATGACCAAGGATGTTACTAGATAGAAGTTGAATATTTATTCAACTTCAATTGGTCTTTATGGATGATAATGAAATTAATGAACTTATCTAGGTCCAGATAATACAGTGGATGCAGTAGTGGTGGAGTTGTTGCAATTAGTCTCCAAGTTGGAGATTGTTAGGTGTAGAGCCTGACTCTCCTCTAGGATCAGAGGTTAAAAGTCTAATGTTATTACAATCAAGTTTTGGATCCCATTCTTTGTATTTATGATGGTGTGGGGGATTACAAGGGGGGTTACTTTATTCTTTATTAATATTTGCTTATATAAAATTGTAATTTTATAGTCAATCTAGGCCATTGATTAAAGGTTTTTAGATCTGATGGTAGAGGTTATGTTTAGGTTTTTTCCCCTAAAATGTATTATTACATGGCTAAAATGAAAGATGAAATGCATTATACATAGAGAGGAGGTGGAAAATGTAGAGATGTGTAATAAGTTTTGTTGTAGGATTTGTTTCTCCCTTGTATTGATGTAAATAATATATTGGATAAGTTTGGTGGATGTAGCCAATCTTGGGTGAACCACATTAAATCTGGTGTCTCCTATTTGTGCATGTTTATGATAATTTTTTTTATGTTTGATTGATTCATTTAATATTTTATATTGTATGTGATTTAGGGATAAATATATGTTTTATTTTATCCTAACAATTAATGCTTTGGATGATAGAGAAATTGAGTGAACTAATGACAAGTATTAGAAGAAGGCCAAATAGGCCTATTTGAGAAAGTAAGAGTAATATAAGAGTGCAAGAGAATAAAATATAACTTTTAGGAGAAGGAGGTCATCTAAATAATTATATGGGACTAGAGGATCAGTCATGAATATCCAACATAAGTTATGAGTATGATGAGCAAGGTCATATGACCTAAATCTATCAAGAAGAGGAATAGTTGAGTGATGAGGCCTAATAAGATATTTGAGAGAGACATAAGAGTATAGATAATAAATAAATATTATCATCATTGTCTATGTTAGGATATGAATCCAATATTCATATATCACTATTCATGGAGTACTATTAACAAGTCACTATTCATGGTGATATGGCATGCAGATGATGTGACATGCAAGTGTGCAATGATGTGACATGAAAATGACATGGCATGTAGGTGTGTAGTGATGTGACATGAAAATTAAATGTAATATAGGTGATGTAGAAATAATTTGATGTGGTAATGGGACTTACAGGTGGTGCCCAGGTGGGGCCCAAGTGGTGGGACCAAAGTGACTGGACATATGAGGTGGCACAGTGGGACATGGCATGACCCATAAATCATATTTATTTGTTGAAAAATTAGGAGAGAGGAAATGGGATTCCATTTTCTAATATCACATGTGTTTGACTTGGGAAGCAAGTTAACCAAGTCAAATGGCAAAGAATTTTTTAATTCTTTGGCACGTGTGTGGACTTTCATGTTGGAGGATAATCATGAGATTTTTAATGCCATTTCTTGACCCCATGTGAATGTGGGATGAAATTATTTTGGACACCTTATTTTTCTTCATGAGGTGAAAGTCAAAGTGAGTTTGGTAGATTATGACCTCATCAAATTCCAAGTTTTGGCCTCACTTGAGCAAAGTCATATGTTGAATAATGTGGCCACCTAAGTATGGCATATTTTTCCTCCATCCCCTTATTTATTTTCTCTCCATAATTCATCCATTGTAATTTTTATATAATGAATACATTTGAGAGGTTTTTATGAGAGGTAGAAGTTGAGAAAATAAGAGATTATTTTCTAGTTTGTAAAATAGCTTTATAAAGCTTGTATGCTTGAAAGATGACATTGTAGAAGGAGAGGGTGTTGAAGGAGGAATTTATTGTTTCTAGTTTTGAAGCTAATATAAAGATACAACTACCATTTTCCCCATGGTTTTTCCTTGCATCTTGCAAGGTTTCCACATAAACTCTCTGTGTAATGTGTTACTTCTATTTTTTGATTTTTTAACTATTATTTCCATTTTTATTTTCTTTCACTCTTATTGGATTTATTCCTAACATCTGGTATCAAAACTAGGCTCTTTGAAAATTTCCTTTGTGAGTGTTTTTTTTATATTGATTCAGGGTATTGTATGTAAGAAGGAGATACAACAATGATAGGTGGAGTAATCAGACTTGAAGTTGAGAAGTTTGATGGCAATAATTTCTCCTTATAGAAGATGAAGGTGGAGGATATCTTGGTGTATAATGACCAAGTTATAGCCTTGAAGGGGCTTGCAAGCCTAGAAGTATGATAGATGGAAACTAGAATAAGATGGATAGAAAGTCTATTTCTACCATTCATTTATGTCTTGTAGAGTCTATGCTCTTCAATGTTGCTGAGGAGAATACTATAGAAGCTTTGTGGGAGAAAATAAATAAGTTATATCAGACAAAGTTAGCAACAAACAAAGTTTTCTTAAAGAAGTAGCTTTAAAATTTGAGGATGAAAGAGAATTCATCCATTATTGATCATCTAAATGATTTCAACACCATTATTAGAAAACTAGTCTCCATCAGTGTGAAGATGGAGGATGAAGACAAGGTCATTACCTTGTTATGCTCACTTCCTGATAGTTTGGATCATGTGGTGATTTATTGAAATTCATCATCATCCACTCTTAATTTTGAGGATATAGTTGTATATTTGCTTGGAGAGGAGATGAGAAGAAATTTTTTTGGTGCATCCTCAAGTAATAAATCATTATCTATAAGAGGGAGATCCAGTGAGAGGAGAAATTATGGAAGATCAGCTTTTAGATCAAAGTCTAGAGGACATAAGGGAAAATGTTATCACTGTGGAAAGCTAAGACACATGAATAAAATTGTTTGGCATTTAAAGAAGGATGGAAAATAAAATCCACCATTAGGTGAAGCCAACACTAAAAATTCAAAGGAGGAAACCACACAAGAATCATTCTATCTTAGGAACAATAGATCACTTTCAAACACATGGGTATTGGACTTACGTGCATCATTCCACATGTCTCCATATAGAGATTGGTTTATTGGTTAACATCCTTTTAATGGAGGATCTGTTTACTTGGGTAATGATCACCCTTTAGATGTTGTGGGAAGAGGAGATGTAAGGATCAAACTAGATGATGGTAGAATCAAGATATTGAAAGATGTGCAGTATGTTCCTAATCTAAAGAATAATTGGATGTCCACCAAGGTGATGGATGAGCTAGGATATTCATGTACCTTTGGAAATGGTAAATGTAAAATTATCAAATGATCTTTGGTGGTATAAAAATGATAATCTTATGGGTCCTTATATCATTTGTGTGGAGATTCAGTGACAAGTACTACAGTAGTAATAACTATGAATAATGTGCAAGATGTTGTGATGTTATGGCATCAATGCCTTGGACACATGAGTAAGAAAGTATTGAATATACTACATGGTCAAGGTATTTTGGATAGAATTAAGTCTTATGATTTAGGCTTTTGTGAGCACTACATATTTTGTAAATAAAAGAGGGTAAGATTTACTGCAAGTGTAGGTAAAATTTATAATTTTTTGCAACTTATCTATTCAAATATTTTTGGCCCTATCCCTAATCAATCTATAAATGGTATAAATTATTTTATTTCATTTATAGATGATTATTCTATAAGAGTATGGGTGTTTTTTTGAGAAATAAATCAGAAGCTTTGGAAAATTTTAAATAATTTAAGGTATAAGTAGAAAAGAGTTTGGGCAAATCTATTATATGTCTAACATTAGATAATGGAAGAGAATATTGCTCTAGGGAGTTTAATAAATTTTACAAGTAGGAAGGAATTAAAAATCAAAAGATTGTCCCTTATACTCCACAATAGAATGATGTAGCTAAGCAGATGAATTACACTATCATGGAATGTGGGAGAAGCATGTTGAGTGTGTCAAAGCTGGCAAATAGATTTTGGGTAGAAGCTATTAATATAGATATATATCTCATTAATAGATCTCCTATAGATACATTGGATAGAAATACTCCGAAATAAAATTGGCATGGTAAGCCAGTTGATTATTCTAATTTGCATATTTTTGGTTATGATGCATTTTCCCATGTGCCTAAAGAAACAAGGTCCAAGCTAGATTTGAAATCTAGGAAATGTATTTTTCTTGGATATGAAGATACTATCAAGGGGTATAAATTGTGGGATCCTACTAACCAAATATTATTTCTAGATGAGATGTTGTGTTTAATGAAAAATCCATGAAATGGAAAGAGGTACAATAGACACCTAAAGTTGTACCAATTGAAGTAGTCAAGGAAGGAAAAAATGAAAAAGATTAAGTTGATGCTTTAGAGCAAGCAGAACACCAAGCACAACCACAAGTTAGAACATCCACTCATACCAAGAAGGTTATAGAAAGGTATACTCTTGCATTTCAGTCATCTTTTGATTTGTTTATTAATATGGGTGAACCTAGCTCATTTCACGAAGCTAGAGAATAGAATAATACAAAAGAATGGAGGAAAGACATGGAGGATGAAATGAGATCACTCCATAAGAATAAGACATGGGAGCTTGTGAATCTTCCACCTAGAAGAAATAGTGTTGGTGATAAGTGGGTGTACAAGCTAAAGAAAAATAATGATGGATTATGAGAACAACACAGGCTCGTTTGGTGGCAAAAGGTTATGTACAAAAATTAGGTATCGATTTCAATGAGATTTTCTCTCTTCTTGTAAAAATGACTACTACCATAGTGTTAATTGCATTTGTAGTTTCATAAAATTTAGAGTTAGATTAGCTTAATGTGAAGATAGCATTCCTACATGGTGACCTTGAGAAAGATATTTATATGGATCAACTAGGATGGCTATGAGGATGAGCCAACGAGTTGTGGATTGAAGATTATATGAGCTGAAGCACATGTGCAAAAATTCCATGTAGAAGATGAGGTACCAAAAACTTGATTTTGTACCTATTATAGTTTATGGATGGAGGAGAATAAGTTGAGACCCAAGGTTATATGGAAGAAGAAGGCTAGTTTTGGATCTTTTAGAGCTCAAATATGCATGAGTGAAGTGTTTGGTGGTTTCCATGTGAGTAACCAGGTAGACTAATGCATGGAGTAACTCTACACCTAAGTTGGATCAACATTTGGTAGAGTAGGATGTAGTTTGGCTGTGGGCTCAAAACCTTAGTAGGTGATGTGAAGCACTGAGTAGTGTGATGACTTCCCAAGAACTATATAGGTACCATGGTGATCATGGTTGGTAGCAATTTTATACATGTAGAAGTCAAGTGTTTACTTTTATGGGTTCTCTCTGGTTGTAGACTATAGATGTGAGTGCAGTATGCACTTATTTCTATTTAAGAGTTAGAGTAGTGGGATGTTTCTTTGACATCATTTCTACATAGTGGTCTCATAATGAGATAAGAATAGACAGGAGGGTTATGAGGATGAGGTGGAGTTATTGGTTTGTAGAATTTGAATATGTACAAGTTTCAGTAGGCATGTTGATGTGCTATAGGAATACCTTCATGGAGAGCCAAGGTTTAGTAGAGGATGCTACTATGTTTTTTTATGGTATCTTAGTTATAGACCCCAACATGACCATGGTGTGATGGCTCAAGTTGCTAGGATGTAATGAAGGTGGAATGTAGAAACAAACCAAGATGGAGATACACAAGGATGGGAGAAGCAATGAAGTAATGTATTCTTACTTCTTGTGGTGATTATAAGATGTCTTTCAGTGTATCCTAGAGCAAAGGAGGAAAATATGGTTGTTCTATATAACAAATTTAAAGGGAGTAGAATAAGCCTCATGGAGCCATGGTGTACTATACCGGATACTTCCAAGCAATGGGAGTTATGAGTGGACCATGGTAATATCCCAGATAGAGGATTGAGTCTGTGGTGAAGTGGGAGTCACTTTAGGTTGCTACAAGTTCTACTAGGAGCAAATGTTGACAAAGTCATGAGGACAAATAAGTTTTATTAGTGCAAAAAACTTCTTTTGGGTTTGTGTGTGAGCAGAAGTGGGCATGATGATAGTTGGTAGGTAGTTATATGACAAAAGATTAGCATGAAGGCATAGGCAGTTCAAATCCTATATATATTGACTTCAAGTGGTATAATGTTAGGTTATAAATCCAATATTCACATATCATTATTCACATAGTACTATTCATAGGCACTATTCATGGGTCACTATTCATGGTGACATGACATGCAAGTGATGTGTCATGTGAATGTGTAGTGATGTGACATATAGATGAAATGGCATGTGAGTGTGTAGTGACGTGACATGTAGATGACATGGCATGTAGGTAATGTGCTAAGAAGGTGATGTGGTAGTGGGACCCATAGGTGGGGCCCAAGTGGTGGGCCCATAGTGGGACTCAAGTGACTATATGTATGAGGTGGCACAAGTGGTACATGGCATGACCCATAAAGCATCTTACTTTGTTGAAAAATGATCAGAGAGGAAATTGGATGCCATTTTATAATATCACATGTTTTTAACTTGGGAAGAAAGTTAACCAAGTCAAAAAGCAAAGAATTTTTTAATTTTTTGGCACATGTGTGTGGACTTTCATGTTGGAGGATAATCATGAGATTATTTATGCCATTTCTTGACCCCATGTGAAGGTGGGATGAAATTCTTAGTGACACCTTATTTTTCTTCATGAGGTGAAAGTCAAAGTGTGTTTGGTAGAGGATGACCTCATCAAATTCCAAGTTTTGGCCTCACATGAGCAAAGTCAAATGTTGAATAATGTGGCCACCTAAGTGTAGTGTATTTTTCCTCTATCCCCTTTATTCTTTTCTCTCCATAATTCATCCATTGTAATTTTTATATAATGAGTACATTTGAGAGGTTTTGTGAGAGGTGGAAGTTGAGAAAATAAGTGATTCTTTTCTAGTTTGTAAAATAGCTTTGTAAAGCTTGTATGCTTGAAAGATAACTTTATAAGAGAGGGTGTTGAAGGAGGAATGTATTGTTGCTGGTTTTGAATTTTAGAGAAAGATACAGCTACCATTTTCCCCATGGTTTCTCTTTGCATTTTGAAAGGTTTTCACGTAAACTCTCTGTGTAATGTGTCACTTCTATTTTATGATTTTGTAGTTGTTATTTCTTCTTTTATTTTCTTGCACACTTATTGGATTTATTCCTAACAAGTTTATTGAGCCATAGGTGTCCAAATATTATCAAATGTTCTAGGTGGATGATTTGGTACTGAGTCAGCTAAGGGGTTGGTGTCTACTTCCTTGCAACTTGGTGCTTAATAAAGATTAGTTGAGTGTGTGTTTGATTAGGTAGGTGTTGGTGCTACTTGTGGATTTAGTCATTCACTATATTTGTATCTTGTCATTATATGATTGTAGTCTATTTACAAGTTTTAGTGGTTTTTATCCCCCATAAATTTTTCCCATATATCTCTTGTGTTCATATGTTAAATGCGTATGTGGATGCTTATTTATACATTGATTGATATATCTGTTTGAATGAATGGCTCATGAATGATTATTTTAAGGGAAATAATTCACCCCCTCACCCTCTCATTATCTATACTTTAAAAAATTTGTATCATAGCCTTGGTCCTTTAAGAGAGGCCTAATGCCTAAAGGTGAACCTAAGAAGCATGAGCTTTAAGTATGATGATGATAGTGTGTATCATGATTGTATTGATGGTCTATTAAATAAGTATGGTACTAATAGAGTTTACTAAGGATAATAATTATGACAAGATGAGGAATGATCAAAAACTAAACCAAGGTGATTTATATATTACTATAGGACATAATTCAAATTTGAAATAATGTCAAAAGTGATATTTTTCAGCTCAAAAGGATTATGTAGAATCCAAATCAAAGGCCAAACCTAAGTTGATAGTCTAGAAGGAATTAGAAGACATGTTGAGAGAAAGTTACAAATCCAAATCTACTTTATTAATGTTGTGTTGAGGCCATAACATGAATAAAACAGGTCAAGTCATCAAGGTGTCTTGTAGAACCTTTCTCTAGGACTTGTAAGAAGGTATGTGCAGATATCTTAGTAAAGTAAATAAGCCTAGGTGTTTGAGAAGTTATAATTGCAAGAGATGGGCTAAAAGGTATTTGTATCATGACTTGATCAAACCAAGTGACATTCATATTATTTTTAACTATCTCATAAAGATAATGGGAGCCAATTATGCTCCAAGAGTATGTATGCCAAGAAGATATGTAGAAGTCATGAAGATAATTGGTTGTGAGCCTGGTCTATGTTGAGGTTTGGAACTAGTTTTAAGAGCTTGTTGTATGTTCACTTTGTTCCTTTTAGTGTTTGAAATATTTTAAGATGCATATGAGTGTATAAATATGTAAGAAGATGACTATAACTTATGGGAATGATCAATGGTGGACAAGGGTGTTGGAAGCATATGACATGACTGGCATGTAATGAGGTTTCAAGACTCCATGGGATAGTAAGACCTGGAAGAGATTCATTTATAGAAATTGAAGTAGGTGTTTGCATCAATATTAGTATAGAAAGGAAAAATTGAAGACAACTAAGAAGTATAGTTGTTTGCATGATCTAGGTCATGATTGAGATTTGCATAGAGGAATACATGATGAGACAATGGCAAGATAATTTGAAGGAGTTAATATGTTTGAAGGTGTTCTTAAGGTCATCAAAGGTATTCCAAAGTGGTCTACATGATCATCTAGTATGGTAGAAGCAATGTGTTTTTTTCATTTAGGTCTACACCTAGATCTAATCCTAGACCCTCCTAGGTCTATTAAAGTATGATGGGCATTTATGGAAGCATGAGAGCTGGTGTGATGTTAATTGAGAAAAACTAAGAGGTATGCAAAAGTTTATTTGTATCATTGGTATGATCATATTTCAAAGTTCCTTTATGCATATTCATGAGTATCCATGTGCACATAAGCATGATTACTTTGAGGATTGTTTGAAAGATCTATTTGGGAGATATGAAGTCAGGCAAGGCAGAATGTTTCTCATATGGATGATAGTGTATTAATCATAAATGAATATAGCCAATGTGAAGCATGGAGTTAGGGGTGATAACTTAGGTCTATTGAGTGTAATATGAGATATGGACATGATTATTATGAGAAAATAATTAAGGAGTAGTTTTTTATTGATTATTTGGTTAAGATCTAAGGTTTGATGGTCCAATGTAGATATGCTTCCAATGTATCCTATATGATCTGTAGATTTCATTAAGTGTTAGAGGGTTTGATTGATTATTTTTCTCCAAAAATTATCATACTTGCAATGTGTGTTTGATCTCTAGTTAATTATCAAGAAGCAAAGATCATAACATAGACTCATGAGAGTTGTTGATTGGTCTATAAGACCATTGCCATTTTTGGTAGAGATATTTTCCATGAGATTCAAGGACTGGATATGATATAAAGAGGTCTTGACTATGTATATTGAGTTGATTCATTGAATCAATATGAAGAGTATCTTAAAGGGTTCAATGGTTTAGAATTTTGAATATGACCTTACAATCATGTTGCATAGGTTTACTTGTTTTGGTAACTTGTATTGAGTTTTTTAAAGGAGAAAAAGCATACAAAAAGTTTGATAGAGACTATATTGTTCTCATAGACCTATTTGACTGTGTTTTTCCATGAATATGCTATGAAGTGATCTAAGTTAGGATGTCTTGAGAAGATTGAAGAGAAGTTTGTATGGACAAAGGGGGAGCTTATTGGCTCTATGATTGGTTAGATCCAGAGATTAGTAGACTATGTGTGGATGACCTTGTGAGAGTGTGTATGACTCTTTGTCATTAATGTCAAAGAAGGAGAAAGTTCTTGATGCAATCATTTAGTTTGAGAGAGATACAACTTGGATAGATGAGAACTATATATTATGTTAGAGTGTTTGCAATCAATGACAAAGGGGGATATTGTTGAGGTATATTTGTATTATTGTGTTGAGGTATTAATGTTTTCATTGATGTCAAAGGTAAATGAGTGTCATTTATGTCTTAGAAGTGATCCTGTGAAGATACATGATCATCATAGAGTGTTGATTATGTTGAAGTGCTTATTGTGATAAGATCATTGGCTAACCAAGTTCATAAGAACCAAGTCTTTGTGGACAAGGGGTTTTATGAAACCTAGTCTTGTCTTGGTCAAGGTATGATTAGTGAATTATGGTGGAGTAATTTAGTCCTAATTTCACTATATCACCCCCTATTAGCATGTTTGTCACACTCCATATGTCTCCACTACCACCCTCCTTCATTCACTCCCATTCATTGTAGGGTTTAAATCATGCAAAAGTGACCTCCACACTACACTAAAACCATCAAGAGGATTGAGATCACTAGGATTTGGGCCTATATGGTTATACAATAATTTAAGAGTGCAAATGTGCACCTATAGCCAACCTTAGAGGCTACTGTAGTAGGGTCCCAAGAAACATCAAGGGAACTATTCAAAGGTACAAATATTGGCATGAGTGTGATAGAGTATACATCATAATAATGTTAAATGATGATATAAACCACTTATTACATAATTTTTAAGCACTAAAAAAATCATCTCCAGCCTATACAAACATGGTAACAAACCTTGTAGATAATCATAGCGTAAAATGGTCATAGGTGGCATTACTAGTCTATATTAGTGTTTTCATCTCATTTGAGATAAGAGGAAGAATACACATAAGGGAAAGAAATATTGACATTGTTAATATTGAAATAATTAGGGTTACTACTTATGAGGATACAAAATGATTCCAACATAGTCATCAGACCACACAAGCATGTGCAAGTATGAGATTTGAATTTGAGTGAAAAGATGGGGTGTACAAGAAGGTAGTGTTGTAAAAATATAACCTAGGCATAATGATCATTATAAAAATGTTTTAAACACCCCCATTTTCGTAAATACCTTTAGATGTAATGTTTCAAGCCATATTCCAAGTTGCATGCCTGAGTACATTATTAACAAGTAGTTTAGAATGAGTTTTATCCAAAATAATTATTTAGGACCCTTCCAAGCATGGAAAAGATCCAAAAATTGGTATAAATTTTTATCATGACCTAATAAAAAGGATCACATGTGCACTTGTCTAGGATAAATAGTGGGTATACCCACTATTTTGTCTCAAACCAAGGCTTGTCTGTTATAGGCACTAAGGGAGTTGAAGGTCCACCCATGATATATGAGGTCTATAGGAAATATGGATCCCCCAAAGGTATTTTTTCAATAAGTATTGATTCCTAAGACTCCAAAACTCCATCCTAAATTTAGACACCTAGGGTTTCACTCAAGATCCTTGAAGATGAGATGACACAGTCAAGCACACAAGCTTGCACACATACCTTAATGCCATATTGAGACCTCTACAATCTATTATAAATAGTTAAATAACAAGGGTGAGGAGTTTGAGGATGTTTTAGACCCTAAAAATGGGTTCCAAGTGCTAAGAGGTGATAGAATTGATGAGAAGGCTTTCAAACCTTGCTCAAGCTAGTCTATATATATACAAGCAATTTGAGTGACATCTTAAAATTCTCACCTAATTCACTACATGCATCCTCAGACCCAAATATCCTAGGGAGGTTTAAGTTTCCCTATGGACTAAAGATCCATTTTATATTCATTGGCAGTAGGGGATAGGCTTTATGAATGAACATTGTGAAAATAAGTACTTAAAACTACATGTAAGCAACTTTAACCTCACCTTCTAATGTTCATATCTCTAAGCACCCTTTACATGTTAATTTATCCTATTAAATGGAGATGAGGGTTCAATACCCTAAACATCCATGGCATTTTTTTTAGGTTTGGATGTCCATACTCTATGAACCACCATTAATATGGTGGACATATCAAACCCTTCATAAACCCTAGAAATGACCTGATGATGAAATTTACCCCTAAAACCCATCCAAATGAGGAAATTTAGATATTAAATGACCTTAAAGTTCTCTTTAGGCCCTATGAGCACCACACTAACCCCTTGGTTGCCATGTGTAGGGTCAAAGTTATATATAATATGTCTAAAAAAGCTAGTGTGAGTTCAAAAGAAAGGGTATTGAGAGTGTCTATGTGTATAATAAGTTTGAAAAGGATTAAGAAGTCTTGGGACACCTATTAAAGTAAACTATAATTCTCTATTCTAACCTCCATGATTATTTCATTAGATAGAGAGGTGAAAGTATTGGAACACATAGTTTTATGCATCCTAAGAAGGACAATTAGTACAATAAAGTCAATGTTGATCATTTTTAAGGTATCTAAGATGCTTTCCAAATTATAAATGAGGAAAATATGGCTAATAACTCTAATTTGAAAGAAAAATTTCATGGCTTATTTCTACAAACAAGCCAATCCTCAACCTCCATTAGGATTGTGCCTTCAAAAAGTGAAGCAGAAGACAAGTTAGGAAATATGTGTGCCTCTAAATCAAAAGGAGAGAGATATTACATTATTATAAATCTCTTTGGGTTAATTTATTCCCTAGATAATCCATCATAGTATACCTTTCTACTTACAGACATGCATATGTCATTTAGGGAGCAAATTCTTCACATAAGGAGCATCTTTGAGTGCTCAACACAGCTTAAAGGATATACACGAAAAGTCTAGATGTTAAAGGAAGGTGAGAGGGCATATTGTCTCAAAATTATTTCACATAGTTCAACGATCCAAGATCATATCTCCATGAACTAGGAAAAAGACTCCTAAACCCCCTAAAACCTCCCTTAAAACCTAATAATGACTTGTCTAAATATTTTTAAGGAAAGATGCATTCTTTTTCTTAGAATTTATTGGTTTAGCACTTGGATCATGTTATAAACTCAGGAGGGCTTCAATTCATGGATTTTAATGGTATAGAAACTATACAAACATCTCCTAAAGAGGAAAATTTTCAAGGTTTTAGTCAAATTTTATGTTGTAGAGCCTAAGGAAAAGTTATAAACCAAGAGAAGAGAAAGTTTAGGACTTATTCTATTCACTAAATGTCAAAATAGCTCATGGAACTGACTAGAATCATCCTTACCATCTCCATCTAAACTATTAGTCTGTGAGGCAGTCTAATTAGACTAGCAATGTAAGGTTAATGAGGATTTGTAGGTGAATAACTTTTTATGGACATCAATACTGAATCACTAAAGGTTATCCAAATATCATATAAGTCTCATAAAATGAATTTGGAGCCCAAGTTCAACTATTATATCACTCAAAGAATGGATATGAATATAAAATTGGATAATAAACAACATAGGCCTACTTATCCTACAAATAGAAGAATCTAGTAAGCAAAGGGTGGCATGAGAACATTAATTAACCATATATAAGCATGGTAACTATCATATAGGTGTGTCTACACCAAAATGGAGGCCATTATGACTGAGTGGAGGTAGTTTAATGAACCATTTGGCATGCATATTGAAGGAGAGGCTACCCAATGCCTCAAAGAGACCTATTGTCACCCAATATACGTTGCATAACTACCAAAGGAGGGAATATTAAGATATTTTTAGAATTTTAAAGGCATGAATAAGGTAAATTTATGGAGTTACAGCCTCCACAATGCCAAAATGGACCCATTAATGAGATGTTAACACTTGAAGAGAGGACCAAGCCTGTGTAACTACCCTACACAACATTGACCTCATTGATGGCCTCTCTTACCACAAGATTTATCTCTCTTATCTTCTAATTTCTCTATTTAAGCAAACATTGATATCTTGTTTTCCATCCCTCAGTTGGGTGTAGTAAATCTCTTTCAAAATTGCCTTATAAACTCTTTTGAATTAATAGTAGGCAGTGTTAGATTCTTTTTAAATGTTAGTGTACTTTATGGGAGTTTTATTTTCAAGATGTATTCATTTTATGGTCATCTTTAGGTCCTTTCATGTACCTATCTTTAGTTTTGAGTTCATTGTAGGTTTTATGAAGTGTTATCAAGTAGGATTTATCTTGAAGTGTCATGAGTCTATAGTTTATTTCACATACCTATCTCCTTTTGTCTTTCAAGTTACAAATTCATACCTAACCTTCATACAAGACATTCATGCTAGAAAACCATTGAAGAGTATTATTTATTATTGTCTCCATCAAGTTCACTAGGAGTTGTTAAAAGAAATGATCACAAGTGGATCCTTCATCAATTCATACATCACCACCTAGATTAGACTCTTTCATTAGTTTTCATATCCCTTTCCCTTTTCTTTGTGATATATTTAGGTTTTAAAAATCATTGAATTGTCAAATTAGGGGAGCTATCCCCAAAAAGTAGAGGTGTGACCAAAAAACTAGGTAACCCACAGTCTAAGGTCACTCCCATGTTGGACTAAGTTTTAATTTTGGACTTGAACACTCATATCCTTATCTAGGGTAAAACATATAACCTCCAAAAAATCCTCTAAACCTAATATTAAGACCTTGTTCTCCCACCTATGGTCTTAATAATAGGTATATGAAAGGACCACTAAAGAGGGACTTACCCCTTTAGCTCACTATGAGAGTCATATGACTGACTCAACACCTTTTCCAAATGCTCTGACACTAAATTTCAAAACTTTAAGATCATACACATCCATATCATTATATTTATGCCTCTAAAAGCCTTAATCATGCTTAAGAGCTAGTTCATCAATCAAACCTACTAGGCACCATACCACTTTGAGACCTTCTTGCCACTGTAGATGCTTTCTAAAACACATTCTCATGTCAAAAAACCTCATTCCATTCTCAAATACTACCACACATCTTATCACAATCCTTAGCTCACTTGTTTCACCAAGATTCACTATTCATACCTTGACCAAAACAAAATTAGGTTTCATAAAACACCTTGTCCATAAAGACTTTCTTCTTATGAGCTTGGTTAGTTAATGATTTTATCAAAATAAGCACTTCAACATAATAAACACTCTCTTTATAATGATTGTGTATCTTCACAAGATCACTTCTGGGACATAAATGACACTCAATTGCCTTTGACATCAATGACAACATTAATGCCTCAACACAATAATAGGAACATACCTCAATAATATCCCCCTTTGTCATTGATGGAAAATACTCTAACACATTAAATCATTCTCATCTATCCAAGTTGTATCTCTCTCAAACTGAATGATTGCATCAAGAACTTTCTCCTCCTTTCACATTAATTATAAAGAGTCATACACACTATCACAAGGTCATCCACACATAGTCTAGTAATCTTTGGACATAACCACTCATAGAGCCAACAAATTCCCCTTTTGTCCATACAGACTTCTATTCAAGATTCTCAAAGCATCATGACATAGATAAATTCATGTCATATTTATGGAAACACATGGTCAAATATGTATGTGAGAACAATATAGTCTCTATCATACTTCTGATATACTTTTTTTCCTTCAAGAAAATCAATACAAGTTACCAAAACAAGTAAACCTATGCAACATGACCATAAGGTCATATTCAAACTCCTAGACCATTGAACCCTTTTAGATACTCTTCATATTGACTCAATGAAGTAACTCAGTATACATAGTCAAGACCTATTTATATCATATCTATTCCTTGAATCTCATGAACAATATCTCTACCAAAAATGGCATTGGTCTTATAAACCAATCAAAAAATCTCATGAGTATCTATTCTGATCTTTTCTTTTTGAATATTAACTAGATATCAAACACACATTTCAAGTATGATACTTTTTGGAGAAAAATTCTCACTCAAACCCTCTAATACTTACTAAACTCTATAGATCATATAGGAGATATTGGAAGCATATCTAAATTATACCATCAAACCTCATATCATGACCACATAATCAACAAAAAACTACTCCTTGACTCTTTTCTCACAATAGTCATGCCCATATCTCATATTACACTAAAGATAGTTACATTATCTCCCCCTAACTCCATGCTTCACCTTGGCTATATTACTTTATGATGAATACATTATCATCCTTATGAGAAACATTCTACCTTGCTTGACTTCATTTCTCCCAAATATATCTTTCAACTAATCTTCAAAGGAATCATGTTTACATACATATGGATCATCATGCATATGATCCCATAAAACCAATTTTGAATATGTATAAAGTAACTCTCAGATATGATCATAAAAATGATACACACAAACTTTTTCATACCTCTTAGTTGTACTCAATTAACCATCACACCAGCTCTCATGATTCCATAACTACCCATCATGCTTCAATAGACCTGGGAGGGTATAGGACTAGGTCTAGGTGAAGACCTAAAAAAACAAATAACTTTCTTATACCATACTAGATGTTCATGTATCCCACTTTTTAATACCTTTGATGAACTTAGGAACACATTCAAACATATTAAATCTAAATTATCTTACCATTGTCTCATCATATAGTTCTCTATGCAAATTTCATTCATGACCTAGATCATGAAAACAATTAGACTTATTAGTTGTCTTCCATTTCTTCATTTCTATACTGAGACTGATGTAAACACCTACTTCCATTTCTCTACATGAATCTCTTCTAGGTCTTATTGTCCCATGGAGTCTTGAAACCTCCTTACATGTCAATCATGTCATATGCTTCAAACACCCTTTTCCACCATTCATCATGCCCATAGGGTATAATCATCTTATTCAATTTTTATACATGCATATGAATCTTAATATATTTAAAACACTAAAATAAACAAAGTAAACATACAAAAATCTCTTGAAACTAGTTCCAAACCTCAACATAGATCATGCTCATAGCCAATTATCTTCATGACTACTACATATCTTCTTGGCATACATATTTAATCTTGGAGCATAATCGGTTCCCATTATCTCCATGAGATATTTAGACACTAATTTAATGTCACTTTTTTTTTATCAATTCATCATACAAATACCTTGTAAACTATCTCTTGTAATCATAACTTCTCAAATACCTAGGCTTATTTACTTTACTAAGATATCTGCACATACCTTCTTACAATTCCTAGAACAAGGTTATGCAAGACACCTTGATGCCTTAAGCTATTTTTTTCATGTTGTGACGTAAAAAAATCATTAATAAAGTATATTTAGACTTATACCTTTCTCTCAACATGTCTTCAAATTCCTTCTAGACTATCAACTTAGGTTTGGCCTTTGATTTGGCTTCTATATAATCCTTTTGAATAGGCAAATATCACTTTTGACATTATTTCAAATTTGACTTATGTCCTATAGTAACATATAATTCACCTTGGATTAATTATTTATCATGCCTCATCTTTTCATACTTATTATCCTTAGTCAACTCTGTTAGTATCATAATTATTTAGTAGACCATCACTACAATCATGATAAACACTATCATCATCATACTTAAAGCTCATACTTCTTAGGATCACCTTTAGGATATTCGGCCTCTCTAAAAGGACCAAGGATATGATACCAAATTTTTAAAGTACATATATTGAGAGGGTTAGGGGGTGAATAAATGCCCTTAAAATAATCATTCATTTCCACATATCATTCATGAGGCATTCATTCAAACACATACATCAATCAATGGATAAGCAAGCATCCACATAAGCATATAACATATGAACACAAGAGATATGTGGGAAAAAATCATGGGGGATAAATTCCATTGAAAATTGTAAATGTACTATAGTAATATAATGACAAGATCCAAATTTAGTGAATCACCAACTCCACAAGTAGCACCAACACCTACCTAGTCAAGCACCCACTCAAATAGTCTTTAGCAAGCACTAACTTGCAAAGAAGTAGACACTAACCCTCTAGGTGACTCAGCACCAAATCAACCACCTACAACCTTTGATAATATTTGGACACCTATGTCTCAATAAACTTAATATGATCATCCTCATTTGTTCTCCATACTCTTATGTTTCTCTCAAATAGCTTATTAGGCCTCATCACTCAATTAGTCCTCTTCTTGATAGATTTAGGCTATATGACCTTAATCATCATACTCATAACTTCTATTAGACATTAATTAATGATCATATGCTCCCCTATTATGGTTTTCATGACCTCCTTATTCTCCTCAAAGTGATCTTTTATTTGCTTGCACTCTTTTATTACTCTTACTTTCTCAAATAGGCCTATTTGGCCTTGTTCTTATACTTGTCATTAGTTAACTCAATATCTCTATCATAAAAAGAAATATTACATTAGGTTCAGACCTAAAAAAATTCTTAAGAAATTTTCCACAAAATAATAAATCAAAATAAGATCACCATTAGGTCGGACAAACCCACTTAAAGGCTTAGTAGAGACCTAATGTATTTAGTTCTATCCTTTCCATAGAACAACTTAAACATCTATGGCCTAGATGGCCCTCATCAAAGAAAATAAATGTTTAAAAAACTTATATGGAAACCTAAAATAACCTTCTCCATTCTCAATAAATCAAAATCAATCCCTTACCTTATGAAATCTCCATTAGGCCTTAAATATCTATTAGGCTTAATTACCCCAAAAACATTATCTTCAAAGATAAAGCTTAAAAAACCTATAGAAACAAATTATAGGATTAATACAAATATGGATGGAAACTTCATGACCTCAAGGTAATAAAAAAACTCATTATACTCCATTACTCAGGGTTTAAAGACTAAAAAACACCTCTACAAAAATCTCTCTAAGCTACCAGAAAGCTCCAAAATCTAATCATGGTCATTTGATAACCAAAATATGTAAAATCACTTTAAAATACTAAATATTCATGATTATAATACTAATTAATATATATAACATCATCATAATCTTTTTACACATCCAAAATGAGCATAATGACTCATCAACATCACTCTTACTAGCATATAAAAAACTGCCTAAATGCTTGGAAACATAGTCCTAATGGATGTTGTCTTAATCTCTTTTAACAGAACTTATAAAAAAAACATGATCATTCATAGTTTATATTTGATATATATAACATCTTAAAATAGATATATCACAAGTTTTAGTGTCAACTATTGGTCTTACAGGCCAATTTATTAAGCTTCTCTTTCACAATTCTTCCATAGCTGGACAAGCCATTTTGGATTCCATATTTAAACATGTTAAATTGACTATAAAAATTATATAAATAATTTAAAGGTCATATATATCAAAAAAACATTAACATGTTCACTAGATACATTTTATCCTGTCATAGAGTCTTAAATGCTTCACTCCATCTTGCATACCCAGAACTATAATTCTATCTTAAGGACAAGTCATGATCATTATACATTCCGCCATCTTTGTAGACATAGTAAATAAGTAAAAAATCATTAATATGATCCTTATTTATCCTTAAAACATCTTAAAACACAAATATATATATTTCTAATGGAAAATATGGGATAGATAGACCAATCTCTAAATCTTACACCTTCACTGTATAATCTTCACTAGATAGGTCATCTTGTGAACAACATTTTCAACATTTTTAATGACCTAAAAAAACTATAACCAATATTTATATGTGTTATACGTATTTAAAAAAAAAACCCATGCAATTTTATCCATTCCTAATCCATGATAACTCATCCATACTCTCATTCTCACTTCTGCCTGGTTTTTCTCATTGTCTTCACTATTGGACTTTTTAGCTATAATAAAACTTCCATGACTGGTTTAGTATATTTAAAGTTTATAACATTCATATAAACCATAATGGTAATGAATTATACATAAAAATCTTTAACATCCATCCATTTTTCAACTTTGACACAGTCAACCCTTCCTGTTATATAAAATGTTTAAGAAATAAGGGATTTCTTGTAGCTTCCATACACTCACCTAATAGGCAATCGCTACTTTTATCTACTTGGTAAATTCATATACATGATACAATAATAAAAATATTTTATCCAATATATTTTGATCAATTTCCATCAATATCTTCCATATCGTGTCACTATGAGGGTTTTAGACCCATTTTCATTCTTAACATTTGTTCAAAAAACTCTACCCCTAAAACCAACTCCTAATACTTTTAAATCATTTATAATACCATTTTAAATCTCTAAAAAATATATAATCTTCCCATTAAATAGTCACACATGCCAACAATCATGATAAAACCCTTCTCAGGTCTTCATCTCTTCATTTTGCACATACAAGAGACCTTCAAACTCATTTTCATGATTTCTCCTTCAAATTAGAACCTCAAACTACACCAAAATACTTTAAACAACATGTAAAACCTCAATCCATGCTTACGTGAGTTCAAAAAACTCAAAACTTGATCTTGATACATCATAATGCCAACAATACATTCACCCAACATTCTATTATGTTACTATGGAGTTCCTGATAATTTTCATGTGTATGCCTTTATGACTGGGTTTGGATTTATGTGTACATTTCCATATCGTAGAGGGATCTCCATTTACGATCAGGGCATCCTAGGGAGAGTCTTCTTCAAATAAGGAAAAGATAGGGAGACTATTTGATGAATAGGATGTCTTAGATGATGTACTTGTTTGTAGAACTATATGGAAATGTACATACATACATACATACATACATACATAGCTAAAACCTGGGAATATCCTTATTACATACATACATAGCTAACTATAGATCCTTTTAATAATATTTGTGTTTAAATAGGTTTATCTATGGGTGAGCTATGAGTGCAGAAGGATTTATAGTTATATATTAGAGGAATCTAAGTCATTTGAGGGATCTCCATCTACAAGCAGGGCATCCCAGGGAGAGTCTTCTTCAAAGAAGGAAAAGAGAGGGAGACTATTTGATGAATAGGATGTCTTAGATGGTGTACTTGTTTGTAGAACTATATGGAAATGTACACATTTTTGGCATTGTGTGTGTATAATACATTCACCCAACATTCTATTATGTTACTATATGATGTAATTTTTTACATGCCTATATGACATTCATCCAACATTATATCATGTTCTTATTGTGTATGCCTTTATGGATACACACACACACACACACACACACACACACACACACACACACACACACACACACACACACACACATATATGTATATGTATGTATGTATGTATCCATAAAGGCATACACAATAAGAACATGATATAATGTTGGATGACTGCCATATAGGCATGTAAAAAATTACATCATATAGTAACATAATAGAATGTTGGGTGAATGTATTATACACACACAATGCCAAAAATGTGTACATTTCCATATAGTTCTACAAACAAGTACATCATCTAAGACATCCTATTCATCAAATAGTCTCCCTCTCTTTTCCTTCTTTGAAGAAGACTCTCCCTGGGATGCCCTGCTCGTAGATGTAGATCCCTCTACGATATGGAAATGTACACATAAATCCAAACCCAATCATTTGAGTTAGATCTTAGAGGAATCTAAGTCATTTGAGGGATCTCCATCTACGAGCAGGGCATCCCAGGGAGAGTCTTCTTCAAAGAAGGAAAAGAGAGGGAGACTATTTGATGAATAGGATGTCTTAAATGATGTACTTGTTTGTAGAACTATATGGAAATGTACACATTTTTGGCATTATGTGTGTATAATACATTCACCCAACATTCTATTATGTTACTATATGATGTAATTTTTTACATGCCTATATGGCATTCATCCAACATGATATCATGTTCTTATTGTGTATGCCTTTATGGATACATACATACATACATACATACATACATACATACATATATATATATATATATATATATATATATATATATATATATATGTATGTATGTATACATACATACATACATATATATATATGTGTATGTATGTATGTATGTATGTATGTATCCATAAAGGCATACACAATAAGAACATGATATAATGTTGGATGAATGCCATATATTGATCAATTTCACCAGAATGTAGATACAATAATAAAAATATTTTATCCAATATATTTTGACCAATTTCCATCAATATCTTCCATATCGTGTCACTATGAGGGTTTTAGACCCATTTCCATTCTTAACATTTGTTAAAAAAACTCTACCCCTAAAACCAACTCCTAATACTTTTAAATCATTTATAATACCATTTTAAATCTCTAAAAAATATATAATCTTCCCATTAAATAGTCACATATGCCAACAATCATGATAAAACCCTTCTCAGGTCTTCATCTCTTCATTTTGCACATACAAGAGACCTTCAAACTCATTTTCATGATTTCTCCTTCAAATCAGAACCTCAAACTACACCAAAATACTTTAAACAACATGTAAAACCTCAATCCATGCTTACGTGAGTTCAAAAAACTCCAAACTTGATCTTGATACATCATTCTACCACTTAGGGTCTTAAGACTATGTCCATTAGAGGACCACTAAAGGACTTACCCCTTCAGTTCACTATAAGAGTCATGTGATTGACTCAACAACTTTATCACATGATCTAACCCTAAATTTCACAACTTTAATATCATACACATCCATATCATCATATTTATTCCTCTATAATCCATATCCATATTCAAGAGCTAGTTCATAAATTAGACCTACTAGGCATCATACCAATTTGAGACCTTCATATCACTATAGATGCATTTTAAAAACACATTATCATGACAAAAAACCTAATTCTATGCTCAAATAATACCATACATATTATCACAAGCCTCATCTCACTTAATCCACTAGTCTTCACTATTCATGCCTTCACCAAGACAAGATTAGGTTTTACAAAACACCTTGTCCACAAAAACTTGCTTCTTATGAACTTGGTTAATCAATGATCTTATCACAAAAAGAACTTCAACACTCTCTAATGATCATGTATCTTCACAAGATCACTTATGGGACATAAATGACACTCACTTACCTTTGGCATTAATTACAAAACTAATGCCTCAACACAATAGCATGAACATACCTCAAAATTCACATCCCACCTCTATTTTTTCTCATATGAACAAAATTATCAGAGGTAAAAATATTAGAGGTTAAATTTAGTTTTTTATATTTTGCATTCCTTGGTACATGGATGGACCGAAAATGAGGGTGCACACTAACTATTACATAGATAATAAAGATGTTTAGTGAGTTATGAGTTGGTAAAGGAGGCAGATGTAGAAGTGTTACGTCAGGGTGCATGAAATTTAACTCTTTTGTGCCAAATCCCCTTTGATAGTTCTCATAATTTTTTGCTTCATACATTGGGATCATATTAGTTTTCAAAATAGGATGTGTGAAGCTTAGATTACAATTTATTATTTTCAAGGGCATATAAGTTAAACTCTATGATTTGGCATAGAACTTCCCTATTTAATCATGGGGAAGCTTTTGAAAAGGGGTGTAGAATAACATTGCATATCTTGGGCACATTATTTACAATTTAAATTTTTCCTTGTACACTTTCTCTTGAGCCTTCTAAATATTTATAGTTTTTCACATTTTAACCCATGCATCATTTATTTTATGTGATAAAGGATCACACATTGGAAACTTCTCATAGGTGTAAATTAACACTTAGTCAATGTGCATATCTATGTTGAGTGGATAGTGCAGGTGCAGATAGGAAGTGTCTATGCATAATAATTTTGGTGGGTTCCATATGATTTTTGTTCTATCTAAGAGTGACTTGTAAATTTATTAAGAATGAAAAATTGATTCCCATATTGGTTTCTTCAAGATAGAGAACAAGATCACCCTTATTTTCTCAATCTTTAATAGGCCATAATATCTCTTAAGTCAAAGGATTTGATGCTTCATGCTTTATCTTAAAATTAAGGATATTAAATGATCTCTAATTTTATTCCATACTCTCCATACCATTGGCAATCCTTTCAGTACCAAATCTAATGCAAGACTTGTGCTTTACTAACTCACTTTCTATACACAACCTTGTAAATGTAACCATGGAGTGCATCCATTTACCATTAGTCTGAGAGGTTTAGATCCCAAGGCTTATATATGTACTTAAAAAGGAATGATATCATAATAATATGTATTCAAATAATCCATATAGACTTCCATACACTCATTTTAGTGGTAATGTTGACCTACAAGTATACATACATGTAGGTTCACAAAACTCCCTTTAGACTTGGCTTTGAAGAAAGACACTACGATAGTTGACTCCTACGTATTTATACCTAGAATAAATCCTAAGAATGATAAAAAAGGACATATGAATATGGGTATTTATATTCAATAGTCTTGGATAATGACAACATGCCCATACTTGACAAGGCCTAACTGAACCATGTTTGTTAGTTCAAATAACTCATTTGTGCATGCATAGTTATCAATTTTCCTTGAAATTCATTCATTAAATTATTATTTGCATATGTATGATGGATCTTGGGTAATTTTGATCAAATTTTAATCATATAATTTCATTCATTATATGTACCAAGACACCTCATAACTCTTTTAAACTATGATTGTGTTTAAACTAACAAATCAAGACTATTTGGTGTTGATCCAAACATGAGCATGAATAACCCTAAGATAAAATGATGTTTAAAATGTCAAAGAGTGTTTAATAGACCCTCCAAAATTATTTTCATTCATTCATTAAACTTGAGAACTCTGTATTAAGAGAAAACTGACCCTAGTGGGGTTTTGAGTCCTCTTTCTACACCCTTAACTTCTTAATGATTGTTAATAAAGTTACGAAGCCTAACCAAAAAAATAATTATAGAAATTGAAAGGTAATTAGGGTCCCCTCCTTTGACTAAGGGATTGGGATCCATTTCTCTCTCCCCTCTAAGTACCATCCACAAATCAGTTGGCCTTTTTAGGCTACCAAGAAGCTCGATAAAGAAAAAGGAGGATTTTGCCTTGTTTGCTTATTAAACTCCACTTTTTGCATGGATTTAAGTTTTAATATACCATGGAGAACCTTTTATGATTTTTTACATTTCACATCAATGGAAAAACTCTGTAAAAGTCCTCTAAAAGCATGTTTTCTTTAATATTATTCCTATTCTACCTTTTGAAACTACTAACAATGTTGAACTACAAAATTATGTAGATTACCTTGACCTGTATAGAGGTGCAGTATGAAAAAACTTTTACCACTTCTATTTTCCTATAGCTCTTTCAATATCTTCTCATTTGGACATTATAAAATGATAAATGGGCTGTTACGAAAAGATCCCAATGTTAGAATGCAATTATTTAAGGCATTTGGAGGATATGTATAGACAAGTACAAACATTATGTCATTACATATATGTTATATGACTTATAAATACCCCTATCTAGTGATAAAACATTCACATTTTCTCTTTCCTAGAAAGTATCATCTCAACATTGGAGTATACAATGAGACTAAAGTAAATGAAATACCCTAATCTTATCAAAACTACCTCAATCTCTCTAAAGTGCTTGAAATACAATGAGATAAACTTACTAGTTCTTCTCTTTGGTCAATTTCATCAACTTAGATTATGGTTTTTCTTGTAATGGTCACCAGCTTACCTCCTTTAGCATGATTTAATATTAACTTGACTTAACACTCAACCTTAACTTTGTCAAAATTACCTTCATCAATGCTAAACACATAAAGAACACTATAATTAATGACCATTTGATGATAAAACAAAGTGACTTGACACTACTACCAACTAAACCATCTTAGAAGGCTTTACAAACTATTAAAGAACGCACACTACCTATCATCTTAGATATTAATGACCAATACAAGAACTTTATAATGGGTATCAATAAATTTAAGATCATATACACCAATTTTTTTTAATGATACTCATTCATGGTGGCCAATTTTGGCTATCATCTTTGGTGAGCACCTAGGATTGCATGCTTGTTATGCATCTAGACTAATGGCCTTGGTAATACATTAGGTTATGGGTTCATGAATGTTAATTCACTTGAATACAAACTAAACATTGGACTTTACAACATCCTTGAAATAAACTAAAATTTAACTAACTCAAAACACACACCACACACAAACACATGTTTCACAAGACACTTGGAAGAAGGACAATAACCAAAATAAAACAAAAAACATGTACACTAAGAACTTGGGAAAAAATACCTACTTTACTATGTAAAGATTCACAAATATTACCTTAATAACATGGTTTCAAATGTATCCCATTGACTTGGATACTCAGCGCTTCTCCATCAAGCTCTTCAAGTTAAAAGGCATTATGTTCTTTACAACCAATGATAACATAGGGCCCACTCCATAACGTATCAAACTTGGTATGCTTATGAGGTTTGGTCTTATCTTCATTCCACTTCAAAATAATATCTACCTCTTGATATGATCTTGAGACAGCCCTCTTATCAAAGGTCTTTTTCCCTTGGTCTTGGTAGTACTCCATGGTATGCATAGTATGATTTCTTGTCTCCTCTAAGGCCATAAATTCTATCAATATTATCTCCATAGGATCACTCTCAATCATCTAAATTTTATTAGTTAACTCAAGGGATGTTAGTTAAATACAAATAGGTATCTTGGATTATCTACCATAGACAATCATCTATGGTGAGTTTCCAACAACCTTCTTGGGGGTGATCCTATCAACCCATAGAGTTGTTCTTAACTAGGTGTGTCAAGCTCTTTGATTATATTCAATTATTTTCTTAATGATTTTTATCAAGTTCTAATTTGTGGAGTCAACTACCCATTCCCGTGAGGTTATAAATTGTAATAATAACTTAGATAAATTTCATGCTTGAGAGCACACTCAATTATTGTTTCAGCACTAAATGCCAATGCAATATCAAAAATTATTGTTGAAGGCACTCCAAATCTGGTCACTAAGCCTTCATAAAGTTTGTATCTTTCTTCAAGGGAAAATTCTATCAAAAAAAGAACAATATAGAAATAATGTTTTGGTAGGATTCAAATTACAATATTCTCAATCTATACAATCATAAATGAGGTATGTTTGAATAGCTTTATGCTAATGAAATTTATTGTAAACCCCCTCGCTGCCAATGTCAAACATAAATCCACCTAGAATTTTTAATGTTTGTATTTTTTTCATATTGTATGAAAAAAAATTTAGGTGTGATAAATATCTAATTTATCCAAGGAATTATTCAAATTATTTTATTTCAACCAATAGATATAAAAAATGATAATTTACTTATTTTTTATAACATGAATATTTGAAGGCTAATGTTAATGTGAAAAAATATGTTGTTTTTATTGGTTATACATTTTTCAATACAAAATAATAGAGTTGATGATTCTTATATTTTCCTACACACTAATAAATATAGAATATCAATTAAATTGTAGTTAAATCCCCCACCAAAATATGTAACTAGTGTACTTCTGATGGTAGAGGTTGCCATTTTTCCAAAAAGTGGAACTGTTCCATTCTATGCCCTCATCCTCCTATTTTAATATCTAGTAACTCTTGACAATGATATCCCTTGAATTATTTTAGAATGATATTCAATTATCTTATGTATGATCCTTATGAGTGATCTTGAATTTGGAAAGAATAAGAAAGACTTTTTCAATGTGCAGAAGTGTAAAAGCTTGAGAGAAGTGAATGCTAAGTGGTGAAAATGAGTGACCCTTGATATGTATTTGTAGGAAAATATTTTGAAAATCTCCTTTAACCTACCTTATGAAACATGTGGGAAGACCCAAAAAATGTTTTCAAATTCATAAACTAGCTATTATTTGGCATGAAATGTGATTGGCCCAAGTGGACAAGATCACACTCCACTCATATCCACCTAACACAAACTTATCTAGAAGGATGAAGGATACCTATCTTGAGTTGGAGATAGTTTGAAGGGATTTTAAACAACTTGAGCATTTAACATTTGAATTTATGTATAATAGTATCAAAAAACAAATGGTGGAACCCTCATATAGATAAAATGCTTAGAAAAATGGCAAATAAGAGTCATGTATTTATGCACAAATTATGTGGTGTAGTATATGTCAAGATTTATCATTGTCAAGTACTTATGACTAAATTTATGTGTTTTCACATGGTTATTATAGCCTAATGAAAACCTATAAAGTTTGGTAGGATGGGATATTACTTTGTTAAAAACTCAAAATCATGGCTACATAGTGCCCAAGAAAATAAAATTGGCAAACAACACTTCTTGTAAAAATGCAAGAAAAATATTAATTCAACATGGATGAAAATGCTATAAGGAAAATCACCCAAAATTTGAGTGCAAATATGGCCATGAAAACCAATAAAATATCTTATGTCTTGGGACATGATAACTATTTAATTCTAAAAACTTCTTAGTATGAGATTACGAATAAAAATTTTCAAGCATTTTGTATAAGTTCTTGTTTGGAGCAATCATATTTTAACAGAGATCCAAACACCAAAAAATATTTTAAACACAATAGTATATTATTTTTCACTCTAATTTTATACTCATTCAAATCATTACAAGGCACTTATATAAGAAGTGCATGAACTAACTATGGGGATCCCGAGATCCCTATAAACCCTCAACTACACAACCAACTAGTTATATCAAACCACCCCGTATATTATTGTTATTCACAAAAATAATATACCACACAAAACTATTAATGCAATATCATTAAAACTAACAATATTCACATTGGAACAACAAGATAATTCATATTAATAATGTGAACACACCCTTAACATTCATCCCCTTATGAACATTATTAATCCCTAGTCTATACCCCTTTAATGTGAACATGGGGAGAATATACATTTTCAAGAACTAGCCCAAATAGAATCATATGCTAATGCATAATTTTAGGTATGCATACTATTTTCTAAATATTTTTGTCTAGATCTTGTTGCACATGACCACTACTATGCAAAAAATACATCCTACATTTACTCCATGTGATTGCAACAGACATTTCACTAGCTGATCATCTCCATAAAGAAGTAAGATAGTCAGAGAATTTCTATAGTCAGAGGATTTTTGTAGTTATTTTCCCTCCTATACAAATGTTACCACATTCATCTATATATATATATATATATATATATATATATATATATATATATATATTCTCCT
This sequence comes from Torreya grandis, assembly GCA_037957365.1. NCBI lineage: Eukaryota > Viridiplantae > Streptophyta > Pinopsida > Cupressales > Taxaceae > Torreya > Torreya grandis. The sequence continues at coordinate 940,112 of JARHVA010003423.1, read as the reverse complement.
TTTCTACAATCGATAAGGAGAATGAAAACACACACAATACTGGAAAATAAAATATTATGAGCAATAAATCCCCATTATTATCTTATGTAACCTATGTTAATGTTTTTTTTCA
>JARHVA010003423.1:802500-930000 GCA_037957365.1 Torreya grandis | reverse complement strand
ACCCACTTAGACCACCTTCTTTTCTTAATCTTATTAAAGACCTAATGTATTTAGGTCTATCCTTTCCATGGAATAACTTGAACCTCTATGTCCTAGATGGCCCTCACCAAAGAACAAAAACCTTTTAAACACCTATATATAAACCTCAACTAACCTAATCCATTCTCAACAAGTCACAAATAATTCACTTACCTCATGAAAGCTCCATTAGGCCTAATTACCCCAAAAACACTACCTTTAGAGATGAAGCTCAAATAACCTGTAGAAACACATTATAGGAAAAATAAAAATATATATGTAAAATTAATTATCTTAGGTTCATCATCAAACTCATTATCCTCCACTCAAGCTCTAAAGACTAAGAAATATCTCTACAAAAAGTTCACTTTGTACTGTCAAAAAGCTCTAAAACCTAGTCATGGTCATTTGATCACCAACATGTGTAAATGCACTGTCCAATAATTTATATGAATGTATAAAATTCCATGTAATATATACATAATAATCATAATCTTGTTAAACATCCAAACCTAAGCATAATGACTTAGGAACATCACTCTTACTAGCATATAGAAAATTGTCTGAATGCTCCCAAACAAAATCATGTTGAATGTTATCTTCATCTCCTATAAGGACACTTCCAAGACATCTCATGATCATTAATATTTTATATGTGAAATTTATAAAATATTAAAATAGATATATCAAAATTTATAGTGTCAACTATTGGTCTTACAGACCAATTTGTTAAGCTTCTCTTTCATAATTCTTACACAGCTAGACATGCCATTTTAGCTTCCATATTTCAACTTCTGAAACTAACTCTCAACATTATATAAATCATGTATAGGTAATATATATATACCAAAAAACATTAACATGTGAAATATATACTTTTAATCATGTCATAGAGTCTCAAACTCTTCACTCCATCTTGCATACCCAAAACTATCATTTTATATTGAGGACCAGTAATGATGATTATGCATTCCAACATCTATATAGACATAGTAAAGAAATAATAATAAATTAATATGATAATTATATATCATTATAACATATTAAAACACAAATATATAGGTATAATGAAAAATATGGGATATATAGACCAATCTCTGAATCTTACACCTTCATTGTCTAATCTTCACTACATAGGTCATCTTGTGAACAACATTTTTAATGCCACCCAAAACATCTAAAGAATATGGAAATTTTATAGGTATTTAAAAAAAAACCATGTAATTGGATCCATTATTAATCCATTATAACTCATACCTACTCTCATTCTCACTTCTAACTAGTTTTTCTCATTATCTTTGTTATTAGACTTTTTAGCAATAGGCCAACATTCATGATTGGTTTAGTATATTTGAAGTATATAACCTACCCATAAACCACCATGGGAATGAATTATAAGTCAAAATATTTAACCTCCATCCATTTTTCAAAATTGACTCGGTCAAACCTTCCTACTATACAAAATTTATGAGAAATAAGGGATTTCCTATTGCTTCCACTCACTCACTTGATAGACCAGTGCCACATGGAGGTACCTAGGAGAGTACTCTACATTATATAATCATAAAAATATGTCATCCAATCCATTATGATCCATTTCCAACAATATCTTCCATATCAAGTCACTATGATGGTTTTAGGAGGGTTTTAGACATATTTCCATTCTTAACGTTTATTCATAAAACTCTGCCCTTGAAACCAACTCCTAATACTTGAAAATCATTGATAGGAACCTTTTACATATCTCAAAAATATATTATATTATATTAAATAATCAAACATGAAAAAAATCATGATAAAATCCTTCTCAAGTCTTCATCTCTTCATTATGCACATACAAGAGACCTTCAAATGCATTTTCATGCTTTTCCCTTTAACTCAGGACCTCAAACTACACCAACATACTTGAAACATGTAAAAACTCAATCCATTATTACATTATCTCAAAAAAATATTGAAAATAATCTATTCCTAAACCTATAAGAGGTTCAACCTTATGCTTGGGTCATACTTCAGCTTCAGTATTATGGTTGTTCATGTCATGAGTTGAAAGGGTTGTCTATTTAGTCCATTATTTTACCATGCTTCATATTTTCCTTGTCAATCCTTATAGACCTTTGTACCTATTTTAAAACATAATTTTAGTATGTTTTTAATGGTAAATCATACCTATATGACCTTTGATCACTTAGAAAGGTCCACAACATGAAAAATATGTAGTGGTGAATACAAACTAAGAGAGATAGCTTGATAAAAGCCTAGAGACACATTGAACCTACCTAATCATCAAAGGTATGATTATTTTAAATCATTAAATAAATATTATATGAAGTGTCATAATTTCCAATTAAGGTTTCATTGATCATCAAGGTAATCTATATGCAATAACATGGTGATTCAATTGATAAACATGTTTTAAGGTTATATACTTGAGCATAGTCAATGATTTTGGTCATAATGAGATGTAATTTGGCCTTGAAAGACCACTAAACCACCCCATACACCTCTAGTGGGAATCATTATCTTCATCAAGCCATATTTTAATGGTAACATGCCTCATTTAGTCCCACTATCACTTTAATCAATGCTGATTCCTACCAAAAGAGGCCTACACATGCTAAATTATGACCTTTCAAATCCCTCAGTTCATACCACCAAATTCACAAAATTTTACCCCTATTTTCCCTTAGAAACACCTGCTAGTAACATTTTAGGTCTGAAACAAGAGGATTTACAACATAAAATTATAGTTTTTAGGTATTTATTCAATAGTATATATATGTACTGTGTGGTCCTAACTCAATCAGAGACAAGATTTTGTAAGGGGAAGTCATATATGTCCAATGGTAAAGGTATTAGTGTTTTTTAGTGTCTTAAGATCTCAAAACAATCTCATATCTCCTTTGAGCTCACTATCTAGTTCAAGGGACCTGTCAAGTTCATACTTATGCCATACAAGGGAAAAAGAGTGACAGCCCAAGCTCCTAGAAATGGAAAGTAGACTCAAGCAACTTCCATCTATGGGCATTTTTCTAGGGATTAATTTCCTATCCTTTATGGACATTCCTTAAGAATTTAAGGAACCTCTATGCCCCTCTCATCTACATAGGTCCATTTTAACTCAATATTTTTCTAAGGATTTTTATTTATCTACTAAAACCAATCACGGATCCTACTTTCTCAAGAATTAAAGAATCATTCCATGGAATTTTTAGCTTTTGAATCACAAGCTTGAGCCCTCATGGATTGTAAATCTTCTTGACTAGTGATGTGTATTTTTTGTAGATAATTTTTTTCAAGAGATATAGTTTTGATGACATTATCAAAGGCTACATGCTAGATTAAAAGCTTTCAGAGGTTTTTTAAGTTATCTCAATGCCTTCTTTCTTAAGTTCAAGGTTCAATGGCCCTCTTGTTGCCTCAAGACATCTCTAGAAAATAAGGTTTATGTATATGAAAAAGTCATTGTATTATATTATTATGTATGGTTCAACAACACCTGCATGGTTCCAATGTAACTCAAAATATATGAAGGAGGTGTCAAAATATGGTGGCTTACTTTGATGCCCTTTAGAGCAAATTTATAAACCCCCATAATTATTTCATGGTCTTAACAAATGACCATATTTGTCTTTAAGTCATTGAATCATATTTAGCAAGCTTTAAGGTTTTTAGTGAAATTTAAGATATTTTTAAGTGTCTTAGGTTTCATTTTGAGAGTGCATATACCTTAATCCTACCCCAAAACTTCTATGATTTCTTAGGTATGCATCAGGAGGTATGCAAGGCTAATTTGGATGGGTATTAATAGGATTATTATCTTAATTTCATGTCATTTTCACCCTTTTTTTGCTTCACTATGCTTTCACTACCATTGCACTATATCACCCCATATTTCCATGTCCATCCCACTCCATATGTCTCCACTACCACCCTCATTCATTCAATCCCATTACTTCCAAGGTTTGAATCATGAAAAGATAACCTCCACACTACACTAAAACCATTAGGATAATTTATATCACTAGGTGTTGGGCCCATATGGTCATACAACAATCTAAGAGTGTAAATGTGCACCTATAGCCAGCCTTATAGGCTACTATAATAGGGTCCCAAGAAACATCATGGGGACTATTTAAATTTACAAAGATTGACATGAGCCTCATAGAGTATGAATCCTAATAAGGTTTAATGATGATGTAAATCACTTATTACACAATTTTAAAGCACTATAAAATTAATATCCAACCTATATAGACCTGGTAATAAACACTAAAGATATTCATAGTGGAAAATGGTCACAAGCGGCATTACTAGTCTATATTAATGTTTCTATATCATTTGAGATAAGTGGAATAATACACACAAGGGGAAGAAAAATTTTCATTTTTTATATTTAAATCATGATGGTTACTACCTCTAAGGAGACAAAATGACATGAACACAGTCATTAGACCACACAGGCATGTGCAAGTATGAGATTTGAGTTTGAGTGAAAAGATGTGGTGTGCAAGAAGATAGTGTTAGGAACTATTATATGGGAATAATGATCATTATAAACATGTGTTAAACACCCAAATCATCAAAAATAACCTTTATAGTCAATGTTTCAATCCATATTCAAAGTTACATGCCTGAGTGCATTGTTAACAAGCCGTTTAGAGCCTATTTTGGCTAAAATTATAATTTAAGACCCTTCCAAGCATGGAAAATCCCAAAAAAATTGTAAAAATTGATATAATGATCTAATAAATAGGCTAAATTGTTTAATTAGATTGTAAAAATAGTGGGTATACCCATTATTTTATCTCAGACCAAGGCTTGTCTATCACAGGCACTTAAGGAGTTGAAGGTTCACCCATGCTATATGAGGTTTTTAAGAAATATGGAACCTAAAAAGGGTATTATTTAACTAATTAATTATCATTAAGACTAAAAAACCCCATCCTAAATTCTTACACCTAGGTTTGCACTCAAGAGCCTTGAAGATGAGATGACATAATCAGGCGCATAGGCTTGGACACAGACCTTAATGCCATCTTGAGACCTATGCAAGCTATTATAAAAAATTAAATGACCAAGGTGACAAGTGTGAGGATATTTTGGACCCAATAAATGGGTTAAAAGTTTCAAAAGGTGAAAAAAATGATCAAAAATCTTTCAAACCTTACTCGAGCTAATCTGTCTACACATAAGCAATTTGAGGGGCATATTCAAATTCTCACCTACTTCACTACTTGCATCCTTAGATCCAAAGATCCTAGGGATATTTAATTATACATATTTAATAAACATCCATGGAATATTTATTTAAATTATGGGGATAGGATTTATGAATTAATTCTAAACAAATAATTTCTTAAAACTACCTACAAACAACCCTAACCTCACCTTATAATGCTCATATCTCCAATCACCATTTGCACAGGAATCCAAAATATTCATGGGAGATAAGGGGGTCAATACCCTAAAAACCCATGGTATTTTTTTCAAGTTTATATGTCTTTACCATATGAACCATTGTTAATATGGTGGACATCTCAAACCCTGCACAAACCCCAAAAATGACATAATGATGAAATTTACCACCAAAACCCATCTAAATGAGGAAATTTATCCATGAAATGAAATTTAATATATTTTTAGGTCCTTTGAGAACCAGATTGACCCCTATATTATCAAGTTTAGGCTCAAAGTTGTACATAATAGGTATAAAGAAGTTAGTTTGAGCTCAAAAGCAAGGGTATATTAGATTATTTGGTGATTAATTCACATTAGGAATATTGTTATTTACTTTGTTTTATTTTTTTTACCCATGTGTTTATTCCAATTTATTTATTAATGCACCATCCTATATCTCAGGAGGTTGTTTGAACTATCTTCATGGCTATTTAATAGCTCTTTGTAATAATTTTGCTTTAGCTAAATAATATAATTATTTTTGAGTTCTTACATTTGGTTTCAAATCAGGTGCAAATAGATTCAAATTCAGGAAGAGCCAATAAGAGGAGGAGCCCCAAAAGATACTACTATGTCTCATTTTTTAGGATTACATATTGGTGTTAAGCTTAAAAAGAAATCCAACACTCCCTTCCACTAGCTTGGCAACATAGCCTAGAAATAAAATAGCATTTACTCAAATAAAATTAGTTTTTTTACCAAAGCATGAAGGTTGGAATTCAAATGGTTTGTACTGAGCATTCAAAACAATCTCAATATTAATCCATCCAAAGAGGATATTTGAAGCGTGAGGTTGGTTTCACTATTATTTAATTAATTTTTAAAGCTTTCCACTTGATTGAGGTGACAAAACCACCTATTAAATCTTAAAACTACCCTTCAAAAATCTACTTTGCTTCACATTTTTTCTAAAACCACCTTTTCTCCAAACCCGTGGTATTTCTAAATGGGCTTGGTTTTACTCATGAAATACAATTTTTTAAGTCTTTAAATAGAATTTTTGTCTTTTATATGTTTTTATTAATGAATATAGGAGTTATTAAGAATTAATTTTATCAAAGTGGAGGTGAGATGTTCAAATCCCTTCAAAAAAATATTTAGCAATCCCTCTAAATTTGGCAATTTTGCCAATTTTAGTTATAACTAGCTAAATTTAGCTAGAAATGTACTTAAAAAAAATAAAATAAAAATAAGAGGGGAAAGAAAAAGTAAAAAAAAATATATTTGATAAGAGGCAAAAGAGCCTAAAACAAAAAACAAACCAAAAAAAAAAAAAACCTTTTTTGAAAAGCATTGTAATTTTTTCTTTTGCAAACTATTGCAATTATTTTACATATTTGCAAAAAATCATGAGTTTTCAAACTCAATCATGGTGTTTGGTAAATGTGGTACCTTTTAATCTCATTTATGGGTAAATCCATCATGCTTGAGTTATTTTATCCATAGCCTAACACAATTTTAACACTAACATGTATGCATCATCCCTTTAAATAGTCAAGGAGAAATAAGGGCACATGCACTAGTTACCATCCCTTCCTCTACCTATTAGTTTCAATTGAAGGGCATAAATCCTAATTGGTGGTATTTCCAAGTATATAGAGAAGTTATGCACATGCATTCAAAAATCCATCTAAGCATGTGATAGTGCTTGGATAAACCCTTTTCAATACTATCTAAGTACCATGTACTAGAATATTTCATGTACATTTACACTTCTTTCACATACTACCAGGTATACAAAAAGGGTGAACTTATCCCATGTACCAATGGGTATAAATAAAGTTCTTATATAAAGGACTGATGATATAGATAAAGGGAGACCTTGATACCTAGAGTGATAAGGAACCAATCCATCACCTTTGGTTAGATTCTACACAATGGCCAGAAATGGGCCAAAATTATTTCTTCCAAACTCACAACTTCTTCATGGTGATAACTATTCCACTTGAAAAACTAAAATTAGGTCACAATTAAAATTTGAAGACATTTGACCTATTGTTAATGGTACTCTTACCTAACATGCTACTGATGTTGATCGTTAGAATAAGTTTGATAAATAAAATTAGAAGGCAAATTTGATAATCATGTTTGGAATATCGGATGAGTTAAAACCTCATATCCATGAGGCCACATTAATAAAAGATGCTTGGGATAAACTCAGATAGTTTATGAGGCCAACAATGAAGGAACCTATCTTTATTTGTAGAGTCAACTTCATTACCTCAAATTGAATTCTAGTGAAAAAGTGGAAGCTTTTCTACATCATGTTGCAACCCTAAGGGCCTCACTCCAAGCATTAGATGAAATAGTGTCAGATACATCTCTTTTACCTATTGTCCTAAGAGCACTACTACCCTCTTACAGGCTCTTCATGACTACTTTGATAATCACTAAATAGAAACCATCTATTGATAAGATGGTAAACATGTTTCAATAAGAAGAGTCTATGTATACAAAAGAAGAAGAAGAAATAGAAGAACATGCTCTTCCTTCTAATCAACATAAAAAAGAATCAAATCAAGTATTTTAAACCAAATTAAGGTCAAAAACATCATTCACAATGGGATAAACAACAAAAATTTCACCTTATATGTGGAAAAATAGGCCATGAGCTAAAGAATTATTGGTATAACTCATTTACACAGGGTTCTCCAAGCAACAAGAAGCCCAGTCACCAGTAATCATCTCATCCACATAAATGACAAGGAAAAAAGAAAGGGAATTAAAAGAAGAAATATAATTAGAAATGTAACATTATTAAATAGGAAGATACCCACTCTAATGAGGACTTCCTATATGCTACACAGTCTCATGATGAATTAGCATCATAAAGTTCTATCTGATATGTTGACTTAGGTATAACTTGACATATGACTGGAAGACAAGATTGGTTCTATAGCATGAATGAGATTTCCTCAAAAAATCATGTCTCTTTAGGTGATGACTCATCCTACCAAGTTTAAGGCATTGGTAATATTTCCTTACCACGTGGACACCATGATTGTAAAATCTCATATGTCATGTATGTCCTAGGACTCACAAAAAATATTCTATCAGTCAGTCAACTACTTGACCATAACTTCAAGCTTGAATTTGATTGAAAAAGTGGAAAAAAGATGTGTTTGATCAAAGATAAGTCAAAATAATTGAGAATTATTACACAAGCCTTAAGATTTGGAAAAATATTTGAACTTGACTTTGTTTAATCAAATAATCAAACACTTGTAGCTCAGGATTTAGAGTCAAGCAATCATTAACATCATAGATATGGTCATGTCAATTTTGTATGCCTCAAATCACTCAATAATCAAAACATGATTCATGGACTTCCTCAATTAAATAAAATATAGATCTCTACACTAATTGTCTAGTATGGAAACAACATTGGACATCCTTTGGTCAAAGTTCCTCAAGAGCATCTTGTAAGCTTGATCTGGTGCATACCGATCTTTATAGCCCCATGATATCTAGTCAGTATGGGTTTCATTATTTCACACTTTTTATTAATGACTACTCATGTAAGATGTGGGTCTCCTATATAAAGACCAAATACCAAGCCTAAAATACTTTCAAAGAGTGAAAAGCCATAGTTGAAAATTAAACTAGTTGAAAAATCAAGGCTCTCCACTCAGATCAAGGGGGAGAATTCACCAATAAAGATTTGTTTTCTTATTTGAAACAACATGGCATTCATTGATAAATGACTCCACCATACACTCCAAAGTGGAATGGTATTGCATAATGTTGAAATTGCACTATCATGGAAATGGTGCATAACATGATTGAAGATTCAAGTTTAGAATGCACATATTAGGCAAAAGTAGTGAAAACAATAGTTTATTTATTAAATAGGTCACCTACTCTAGATCTTCATAATATGACTCCACATGAAGCTTGGATAGGGCATAAACATTCCATTTCTCATCTTTGAGTTTTTAAATGTAAGTTTTATATGCATGTTACTAAAAATAAGAGAAAGAAATTGGATACCAAATCCATACCTTATATATTTTTAGGTTACAGTGAAGAGTCCTTAGCCTATAGACTGATGGACCCCAAAATAAGAATATCTCCATCAGCAGGGATGTAGAGTTTGATGAGAAATTAAAACTAGTTTACCTTCCACAAACTCACATGATTCAATAATCAAACCTATAGACAATTCAAAAGGTCATAACCACACTAAAGGTGAAAATGATGTTGAGGATGATTAGTCAGTTAATACAGATCAACCCATAAGAATAGTGCAATGTATGTTTAAATGGTATAAAAGTACATTAAGAGATGCTAAACTAGATAGAGTTCTAAACACATCAAATAATGGACCAAAGACTTGCATCATGACTAAAGATGAGGTCACTTTGGCCCTAATGAGCATAATTGTAGAATCAATAGAGCCCTTGATAGTTCAAGAAGCCCTAGAGTCTAAACCTTAGAAGGATGCCATGGATGCCTAATATTTATCACTGATGAAACACAAAACATGGAAACTTGAAGATCTTCCACCAGAGAAGAATCCAATTAGTTTTAAATGGGTCTACAAAATAAAATACAAAGTAGATGGTACTATTGAAAAACACAAGGCATAATTCATAGCAAAAGGTTATGCACAGAAGGAAGGCATATATTATGAGGATACATTTTCTCTTATGACCAAGATCAAAACAATTATAATGATATTTTATTTGACTAAATAATTTGGATGGAATATCAACCAAATGGATTTAAAAAGTGCTTTTCTCAATGGATATTTACAAGAATAAGTTTACATGACACAACCAAAAGGTTTTGTCTCACTTGGTAATGAAGAAAAAGTGTGTAAAATCATAAAATCTCTATATGCTCTCAAATAGGCTCCTCAATCCTAGTACATAAATATCGATGAACATGTTATCCAATATGGATTCTAGATATGTCCCTAAAATCTAAATCTCTACCTAAAACAACAAGGGGGAGAGATTGTGATTGTTGTAGTATATGTTGATTATCTAGTCATCATTGGTAGTGTAGTGGAGATGATGGATGCAACCAAGAAATATCTTAACCAATCATTCGACATGATAGATCTCAAGATTTTATACTATTGTCTTGGTTTATAAGTATGGAAAAAGGAACACCCCATATTTGTGTCCCATATGAAATATGCCAAGACAATGCTCAATAAATTTAGGATGATAAATAATAATCCAATTGTTACACCTATGGATACAAGGCTTCAGTTCTCTCATACAAATCCATCACTGCAAGTAAATATAACTCTCTATCGGTAGTTTCTTGGGAGTCTTATTTACTTAACATATACTAGGCTAGGTATCACCTACGAAGTTAGCTATCTTTCAAGGTTCATGTAGGATCTAAAGATGTCTCACTAGAAAGTAGAAAAGTGAATACTAAGATATATGAAGGGTATAATGGACTTCAGCCTAGAATATAAGAAGAATGACAATTTATTATTGATAGGATATTCTAAATCAGATCATGTAGGAAATATTGATGAAAAAATCCACTTCTGGATATGTGTTCTTTTTAAGATCTATTCTTATATTCTGGGGGAGTAAGAAACAAAACTTTATTATTTGATCTTCCACTAAAGTAGAATATCATGCTACAGGAGGATCTATCTATGAAATGATATGGTTACATCACATACAAGAAGGAATGGGAGTACCACAAAAGACATCTACCATCTTGTTCTTTGACAATGAGGGTGGTCTCAAACTTGTTCACAATCTAGTCTTTCATGAATGCACAAAACACATTGAGGTGTAAGTTCATTTCACTTATGAACATGTACAACAACACAACATCTAACTCTAATATTAATTGATATAAGAACAATGTTAAGATGTCTTCACCAAGTCACTTGCACATAACAAATTTGAGGAATTTAGATAATTTCTCTCCTATTCACTTCAAGCTATGTTGAATTAAGGGGAAGAATGTTAGATTATTTAGTGATTAATTTACCATAGTAATATTTTTATTTAATTTGTTTTATTTGTTTTACCCATGTGTTTATTATGGGTTCTTTGTTAATGCATCATCCTATTTCTTAGGAGGTTATTTGATCTATCTTCATGGCTATTTAATAGCTCATTATAATAATTTTTCTATAGATGAATAATATAATTATTTTTTAGTGTTTACAAGGTATTGAGAGTCTCTATGTGCACAATGAGTTTGAGGAAGAATGGGTCTTGGGGCACCTATTCGAGCACACCAACAATATCCATGCTAACATCCATGACTATTTCATCAAATAGAGAGGTGTTGGTATTGGAACACATAGTTGTATGTATCCTAAAAAGGACAATTGGTACAATAAAGTCAATGGTGTTACTTTATAAGTTATTTAGGGTGTTTTAATAGTTATACATGAGGTAAAGAAGGTTTATAACTCCAATGTGCAAGCCAAAGTTCATGGATCAGGTTTGAAGATACTCTAATACAAAACCTCCATTAGGATATTGCATTATCATAAAGCCCTATGGGTTAATCAAAGCCCTAGAGAATCCATCACAATAGACATTTCTACTTGCAGACATGTATAAGTCATTTAGGGAGAAAATTATTCACATAAGGAGCATCTTTGAGTTATCAACACAGCGTGAAGGTAGTACATGGAAACTCTAGCTATAAAAGGAAGGTGAGAGGGCCTATAAGCTCAAAATTGGTGCACCTAGTTCAAGAATCCAAGCTCATATCTCCATGAACTAGGCCTAAGACTCTTAAACCCCCTAAAACCTCCCTTAAACCCTAATAATGACCCATCTAAAGAGGTTTAAGGAAATATGCATTCTTTTTCTCAAATGTTTCTGGTTTAGCACTTGGATCATGTTGGCAACTCAGGGGGGATCTAATTCATGGATTTTAATGGTACAAAAATTGTATGAACATCTATTCAAGAGGCAAACTTGTAGGTTTTTAGTCAAAATTTGTGTTTCAAATCCTAAGGAAAAGTTCTAAACCATAGGAAGAGAAATTTTAGGACTTATTCTATTCATTCAATGTCAAAATTGCTCATGTAATTGATTGGAAACATCCTTCCCATCTCCATCTAAACTGTCAGTCTATGAGGCAGTCCAATTGGCCTAACAGTGTAAGGCTAATAAGTATTTATAGGTGAATAATTATTCAAGGATCTCAATACCAATGTAGTATAGGTTATATAAAGATCATCTAAGTCTCATCAAATGAATTTGGAACCTAAGTCCAACTATTAGATCACTCAAATAGTGGATATGAATATAAACTTGGAGAACAAGCAACATATACCTACTTATCCTAAAAATGGAAGAATTTAGTAATCAAAGGGTGTCATGAGAACATTAATTTACCATATACAAGCATGGTAACTATCATTTAGGTGATTATACACCAAAATGGAGGCCATTATGACTGATTGGAGGAAGTTTCATGAACTATTTATCATGCAAATTGAAGGAGAAACTGCCTAATGCCTTAAGGAGACCTATTTATACCCCATATACATTTCATAACTACCAAAGGAGGGAATATTGAGATATTTTTATAATTTTAAAGACATGAATAAGGTTAATTAAGGGATTTATAGCCTTGACAAAGCCAAAATAGACCCATCAATGAGATGTCAAAGCTTGAGGAAAGGAACAAGCTTGTGTAGTTTCCCTATGCCATATTGATCTCATTGATGGCCTCTCTTACACATATATTTCTCTCTCTTCTCTTATAATTTATCTATTTAAGTAAGCATTGATCTCTTATTTTCCATCCATTGACTAGGTGTAGCAAAGCTCTACCAAAATTTCCTTATAAACTCTTTTGAATCAATAGAAGATAGTGTCATATTATTTTTGAATGTTAGTGTACTTTATGGGAGTTTTGTTTTTAGGATGTATGAATTATATGGTCATCTGTAAGTGATTTCATGTACCTATATTCAGTTTTGAGTTCATTTTAGGTTGTATGAAATGTTAACAAGTAGGATTTCTCTTGAAGTGTCATGAGTATATAGTGTCTTGCATATACCTATCCCATTTTGTCCTTCAAGTTGTAGGTTCATACCCAAACTTCATACAAAACATTCATGATATAACACCACTGAAGATTCTGATTGATCATTGTCTCCATTAGGTTCACTAGGAGTTATAAAAATAAATGATTAAGATTGGATCCTTCATCAGTTGCTATAGCACCACCTAGAGTAAACTCATGCATTATTTTTCATATCCATTTCCATTTTACTTGTGATAGATTTAGGTTTTATAAATCATTTAATTGTCAAATTAGGGGAGCTATCCCCATAAAAGCTAGATATGTGACCTAAAAACTAGGCAACCCAAAGTCTAAGGTCACTCCCATGTTGGACTAGGTTTGAGGTTTGGACTTGAATGCTCCTCTCTTTAGCTAGTGTGAAACCTAGAACCTCCAATAGTTTTGGCATGCTTAGTGGGACAAAAAATTAAGTCCTTTGGATACTTGATTTGGTAAGATTGACAATGTGGAAGGACATTTGGAAGTCTTAAGACCATCATCAATAGTTTGGAGGGTAAGTTCATACACCAAATTTATATTAGATCAACTTCAAAAGGTAAAAAATTTTATTTTTTTGAATTTCCATTAGAAATATAAAGGATAAATAGGGTTCCTATTTCTAATCCCAACCACACACTCCCCAATTCTCAAAAATCTCCAAATTCTTCAAATTCTACACATACACAGCCATTTAAAAGTCCAATTCTAAAGGCAAGGCCTAGATTGCAAGGTTTTCTACCCTTAAATGGTGTTATCCCTCTTAAAATCAATCAATATGATGACATAATAGATGCCTCCTTGAATATTTTTCCATATTTCATGGGGAAAACTCTACCACTCCTATAGATCACATAGCTGACATTGGAAACCTATGCTCAATGCATAATATCACCCAAGACAATATATCCATGAGGTTCCTAGCCACCTCCTTGAGAGTGAAATCCCTTAAATGGTATATAGGTATGAATCCTACCTTAATAATACTTGGGATGAGTTTAGTGAGTGACTTTTCAAACATTTTAAAGATACAAGTGACCATGTATCACTAGTTAAGCAATTCACCTCAATCAAAAGGGCACCCCAATAATCTATGGTTGATTTAAATTATAGATTTCAAAATACTTAGGATATAATCCCTATTATCATAAATCCCACACCCAATTATGCATTATCTATACTACTTAAGGTCCTTGAACTCATATGTTGCAGTAATGATATAGTCCATAGGTGGGACCACTTTATTAGAGGCCTATGAAATATCTATAAGGGTAGAGAATTGCTTGATATAAGTAGGAAAATTTACCCCAAGACCCTTCATGCCCCTCTTTCCTAAGCTCCAACCTACTCCACCCACCATTACCCCATTTCCTACTTAAAATATTCAAGGACAATTTGATGTTAGCCAAGTGGATAGGCTTGGGAAGATTGAAGGCTTATTGAAGGCACAAAATAACAAGTTGGTGGTCTTAGAGAGATAGTAGCATACCTCATACAGACAATATCAAAGCACTTATCAAGATCCCTACCAATATTATTCTTACAACATGTCCCCTTACCCACCAAATCAACAAGCTCTAGATCAAATCACATAAGCCAATCCATACAACAACTATAATCCCAAAACTACAAGAAGCTCAAGAACATTGGTACCTACACAAAATAATCTCCCTTAAGAGGGACAATGGAATCAAACATGGGGGAAATGAAAAAAATTGGTGATCTCTACAAGTGGAGAAACATGTCAAAATCTTAGTTGGCATCAAGGTCCTCCATTTTAAGGTCATGACACAATGTCTCCTCCACCACAAGGTCGTCCAATGCCCATGGTGACTTGATTTCCATAACACCATCATAAGTTCCAAGATAAAAATAAGTAAATGTGCAAAAATAATCATCTGATACTACTTGTGTAAACTTTCAATAAGGGGAGCATACTTTTGAACATGTGGCAACAAACTTGGGGAAGATTGTATAAAAGTCAAAATATATAGTTCCAGCCCATATAAGGGCTAAAAAGAGGATGGTAGATGATATCTTGGGGAATCCTAATGTCCCTCCCATAACACCTCAAGTCACATAGCATCTTACCACTCATATTATAACCACTAAGACCCCTCCAACTCAATAAACACCTCAGACACATGGATAATAACATAAGACACCATTCATTATTCAAGTCACTCAAGTGCCAAGTGATAATTCCACCTCCAAGTTGAAGCCCAAGAATTTCAATCCTCCATTCAATATTATGGACTACATGAAGAGGTCCAACATTAACATTCCTATGTGGGATTCTCTATTTATTCCATGGTAGAAAGATATCCTCCAATAGGAACTCTTTAATCTCTCTCTTGTGAATGAGGCAACTGATATGGTAAGTGCATTTTATGTCAATGATAATTAACCTAGTAGAGTTCAACACCCTAAGTTTTTCAAACTACCTCTATTTTACTTGTCAATTATAATAGGATATTTTCTTATCTATAAGTATATCATAGATTTGGGTGCCTCAACCTCAACATACCCAAAGATATAGTAGACAAACTATAAATCAATTATATGTCTAATGAGAAAGGTGTCTTATAGTTAGATGGTTCTCCCACTAAGAAATTAGGTGTCTTAAAGGACATAAAGATTTTATTAGTAGCTTGTCCAAATTGCATTATCACTCAAGATGTCATGGTTGTTGATTTATCCCCATACTTTTCCTTATGCTTGTCTAGGGACTTTACTATAAATATTGTGGGTTACCTTTCCTATGAATAGTTATACATGGTATTTAGGACAACATAATGGATTAAGGTCACTATTAGGTCTAAATATATCTCTATGTTCCATTTAGATCCTTATATGCCCAACCTTTCAAATATAAACTACCCCATACTTGATGAGGATGAGAATGCTAGTGATCAATAATCCAAGGATCATATTAAGGGCATATCTTAACTCTAACTTAATGAATGGGTATTTTATAACCATGGAATTGAAGCCTACAACACCATTGAGGAGGTAGACTTAGGGGTGTACTATATGCATGAGGAAGGGACTGTTATTCCTAGTCTAACAAGCATAACCCAAGAGGATGATGGTTTTTGGACATTATTATTTGATGGATCAAGGTAAAATAAAGTTTTTGGGGATAGAGTGATGTTGGTTTCCCATTCAAAATAAAATTATTACTCAGCTGCAATGTTCCAATTTAGTTGCACTTCAAATAAAACTTAGTATGAAGCTCTTCTAAATGGGTTTAAGAAATCAAGGAGAGGAATCAAACTCCTTCAAGTAAAAGGTGATAGTGATATTTTAGTGAAAAAATTAAGGGGTGTTAGTGTAGTTAATAACCATCAGTTGAATGACTACAAGCATCGAGTATGGGACCTTCTAGAAGACTACCTAGAATTTAACATATAGTTCATAACAAGGGAGTCTAATCACCACATAGACATGATTGAATCTATTGGAACTCAATATGATATTGCAAAAGGATTCAAAGGCACTCAAGGGCAATCCCAAATCAAGTTCATATGTAATTCATTTGTACCTGATAATGAGGTAAGTTTACAGGTCTTTGATAATGATGAATAAATTATGTGCTTTCTCATGTAAGAGGTAGAATTATGCCACAAGAACTAAGGCAAGTTTTAACACCAATATGATGATCAAATAGTGTAGAAGAGGTCTAATAAGTTTATTAAATGACTAATTACATTGGATATCATATTCAATTAAGATGATCAAATGAGAAGAGATAAGGTGAGTATCTCAACTAAGGAAGAGCATTATGAGAGGGTAAAAATCTTTAAGGACAAGATATTTAAGTTGGGAAAAGTAAGGTATTTGACCCCAAATTTTCACAACATACTATATAATTAGAGAGCAATGAAAAACTAGTAAGACAAAAACAAAGGCATGTCAATCAAAAGGTGGAAGATCTCATGAGAAGGTAATTGTTTAAATTTATTGAGTCAAAGTTAATATTCCCCATCAAACATTCCTCATGTGTAGTAAACCTTTTACTTGTGAGGAAGAAGAATGGGGAAATATGCCTCTATGTTAATTTTAGGGACCTTAACAAGGTGTCTCTAAAGGACCATTACCCACTACCCTCAATGGATCAGATACTTCAAAATGTTTTAGACTCTCAAAGGTTCTCCTTAATTTATGGCTACTTTTATTACAATCAAATCTTGGTCAAGGAAGAGGATAGGCATAATACTACCTTCACTACCAAGTGGGACACTTATGCATACAAGAAAATTCCATTTGGATTGTCCAATGTAGGGGAAACTTTATAAAGGGAAATAGATGTTGCCTTTGAGGGATTGATAGATGAAATGGTGCTCATATAACTTGATGACATCACTATATTCTCAAAGGATCCATCAGATCATGTGGTTCACTTGAAATTGGTCTTTGATAGATGTAGGTAGTTTGGACTATCGTTAAATCCCAAGATATGCATATTTGTTATTCATGAGGGTAGATCGATAGGTCATGTAGCATCAAAATATGGTCTTTCCATAGACCCTGAGAGATTTGAATGCATCCTATATTTACCCCTACCTAAGCATAATAAATGTTTTTAAAGCTTCTTGGGGAATATCAACTTCATAATAAGGTTTATCCCAGGTTTTGTAGAGTTGGTCTAACCTATAACTCACATGCTAAGGAAACACAAGGATTTAACATAGAAAAATGAAGGTAAGAGGAGATTAAAAGCCATAAAGGAGTCCATCTCTCATGTACCTACACTTCTTAATCCTAATTTTAGCAAGGATTTTTACTTGTATGCTTTCTCTACATCAGATGTAGTTTATCTGATTCTTATGTTGCAGAATGGTGAAGAGATTGAACAACCCATTGCCTTCTTTAGTCAAGGCTTAGAGGGATATGAGGAAAGATATAATTTTTTATTAAAAAAAAATTATTTTTGTGGTAAAAGGGTTGAGTAAATTTAGGCACATGGTGTCAAATAACAAGGTCATACTCATGGTGGTATACCCAAGCATCAAAGAGTTCATACTAAATAGAGATCTAAGTGAGAAGAAATCCGAATGGGTAATAATATGTATGGAATATGACCTTGAGGTGAGAATGACAAAGCTTATCATAGGTAGAGGTATATGTGAGCACCTTTCATCAAAGGTAAAAGAAGACAAATATCAAGTGTTGGTAGTCCATGAAAGTTAAGAGTTAGTTACAAATAACACCCTTCTCAATTGGACCTATGATGTGATCAGATTCATTCAAACAAGCCAATGCCCTATGGGATTGGATAGGGCCAAAAAAAGTCACTTTAGGTTACAAACTATACCATATGTCTTGATATATGGAGTTCTCTTTAAGAAAGACATAAGCGCTATGATTTTGAGGTGTGTTAAATCATGCCAAGTAGAAAAGTTACTTGAACAATTTCATGATGGTCCTACTAGTGGGAACTTTACTTCTAAGACCATAGCATCCAAAATCGATAGATATAGATAATTTTGGACTGCATTATTTATATATGCACAATCTTAGCTGAGGAAAATTTTAAAATGTGCCATGTTTATTATTGACCATTTTGGACCTATAGGCCAAAATTGGTCCCCTTCTTCCCTTGTTATTTGAAGCTAGTCAATTTTGGGTTACACGAGTTCATCAAGCTTCAGTTCATCACTTCATTTCAATGGAGAAATTATTTTAGCATTGAGGTTCAATGGAGAAACAGTTCAATGGCAAAGCTAAATAATGACAGGCACACAAATGTCAAATTTCATAGCAGAGGAATCATCAAAGGGAAAGAATAAGTGGAAGCAACCACGTGTCAACTTTTGTATGACTCTCAAAGGACCCTAAAAGTAAGAAGATGCTACCACGTGTCCTTGCCCATCTCAGTGGAGTGCAACAAGTGTCTGTGTCTGAGGCTTCAGGTTTCTTTTAAGCTTTAAAGATAAGCCTCTCTTGAAGTGCAGTGGAAGCTACCAAGTGTCAATGTATACAGGTTTCTCCTATTAGCTTAAAAGAAGACTATGGTGGGCCCGAATGAGTTAATAAAGACTATGTAGAGCATTCCAAGTGTTATTATCCATAGGAATCAAATGAGTCTTGAAGGTTTCCAAAGGTAGCTAAAGGCTCTATGGAAGCAGCCACATGTCGCCTTCCATAGAAATCTCAAAATGCTCTACGTGACCCTCAAGGGACCCTCAAAGGTGAGCAAATGCCACCACATGTCCTTACCTACCTCAGTGGAGTGCAACAAGTGTCTGCATCTAAGGCCTTAGGTCTCTCTTAAGCTTTAATGGTAAGCTTCTCTCAAGAGTAAGTGGAAGTGGCCACGTGTCAACTTCTACCTGAATCTCAAAGGACCCTTTAAGTTAAGCAGATTCTACCATGTATCCCATCATCAGCTCAGCAAAAGCCACCACATGTCAATGTCTACATTTTGAAGTGTCTTCTAAGTGTCCACGTAGTGGACTACGACACGTGTCAGAAGCGGATGGGCTCTTAGCTAAGAGCTAAAGGAGCCAAAGGAGGCAAAGTAGCCAAGCGTAGAAATAGACAAAGTGATCCAAGTGGTGTAGGAAAGTGTTGATTTAAGGAGTTATTCCAGTGGTTGACATAGTACCTACCATATGATCATCAAGAGGTATAAACAGTGAATATCATGACCCATTTTTCTTCATTTTGCATTGATGAGCAGACAAACGGCACAGCCCATAATTTTGAATCATGACAGGGGCCGACACAGCATTATCTTCGAGTAGCTTCCTCTTCCCAATACTCAGAAGGCACATCGGTCACTTGTAAAAGGGCACCAAAATGGCCTTTTTCTTCCTCTATGAATTGGAAACTTCTCATTCTGAGAATGGATCCACTCTCTTAGCCTTAAGGCAAAACTCTACCCCAAAAATCTCTCGAGCTTGTAAGGCAGAGCTCTACTAAATTTTACCTTCAATCAAGACTTAGCATTTTTACCTCCATCTGGAATTACACTTACACATATGTCTATGTTTTCTTTTGTGTTAAGTCATTTTCTTTGATGCTTTTCACAAAATGACTCTAGCATGTCTAGTGTTGTAGGTCTGCCAGAAGTGTCTATAGAAAGAATATAGGTGCCTGTGAATAGGCTATCAAAGTGTGTCCCAGAACACCTTTGCTAGTTCCTTCCTCCTTGTACCTCCATAGACCCCTAGCTGACTATTATATAAGAGCTTCCCACTTTAGATGAAGTGTATAGGTGCTTATTTTGATGAAAAGTGTATATTTGAGCTAGGTGGGTCACATTTTCTAGTGTATCACCTTTTTTTTATTTTTAGGCTTAGGTTCTATTTTCAGCATCTCTCTCTCCCTTTTCATCCCCCCTTTTTCATTTTTATTTGTTAGCATTCGGAGAAACTAGGGCCTAAAAGATACATCAAATGGAGCTATCCCTTATTTAGAGACTCTCCCCTCCAGCTTCACCAGTCCCACGAGCAAGAGGGGAGTTTCCATTGTTACATGTGGAAAGGTAGGAACTCAGCCTCCTGCCCTGGGTGCAATCCACTGCATCAAAATTTTGTTGGCACGCCTAGTGGGACCAACTAGGACAAGTTTTGTCCAAATATTTGAAGAATTTTTGGTGTGATATTTAACCAACTAGCCTTTGGAGGCTTTTGCATCAACACCAATGGTGACTCTAAGTTGAATCAGCTAGTTAAGCAGCCTGGTGCCATCAGAAATCACATTTTTGTATGTATAATTCATTTACACAGAATCATGGGCCTTTTATTCCTTCATAGTACCATGATCAAGCTCAAAACATTCATGCATTCCCCTTAATTAGCCCTCCTAGTTGCCCTTCAACCAAAAGGGAAAATTCTAATTTTGAGATCTTTCACCCTAATGGCAACCTCATGACTTGGGGTGAAATAGTGGAATCATGGGGTAGGAAAGAGGAGAAGAAAGGTTTTGCTCAAAACCTTAGAAAATATAAAGATGATCCTACCCATGATTCCTATGATCTCTAAGAAAGGCTCTTCTAAGAAGACATAGCCATGAGAACTGCAGAATTGGAATCTAGAGAGAGATTCCTTAGCCAACATGTGATGGATGGTTCAGACCCAATGGCACATTCTATGTCTGAACACACCCCATCTACACACTTATAAGAGAGCTATCAGGCCACACCTAATATAGATGAAGTGCTGACCAAGTGGAAGGAGAAGAATCATTTGATTTTAGCTCAAGGACTGCCTCCTCTTCCACATGGTTTTTCCACTTCACCCCTTCTCAAGGAGGAACCTATTTTGCAAGAGACTAGTGAGGAGCAAAAGACCCAATCTGCAGTTTCCCAAGAGGCTGTCATGAATGAAAATGAAGAATAAATCATCATTGATGCTCCTTGTGAAGGCATCATCAGCAATGGAGAAGACTCAGGTCACACATACATGCATATGTTCTAGCAATATGAGGAGGAACATAAGCATGGTGAGCTCTCTCCCACTTTGTTTGATGAATTTCCTTATTGCTTCGATGAGGAGGATTAGGAGAATATCTTTGAACATTTAGAGATCCTGATCTTTGAGGAGGAAAAGGAGAGGTCTGTCTTCCTTGAGGAAAGCCTTGAAGAAGAGAACTTTGGAAAAGAAAGTGATGTTCCTTTGGGATGAGCAATTAATTTGTGATTCCATTTTAGACATCACAATAGTCACTCTTCTACAAGAAGGCCAAGAGGAAGTAGAGGAGTTTGATAGAGTCTTCAATGAAGCAGAAGAAAACAAGTCAAATCATGATGCACTATAAGGGGATTATGCACATCAAAGGGCTAACAGTGATAAGCTAACAGCCACTAATTTCTTGGTGAAGAGCACCAGTATGAGGGACTAGCATTCAACAAGCTTCTAAGGACAAGCAGAGTACATATATGTTAGAAGCATGTTCAATTATGATCCACTCAGATACATCCAGATAAGGTGATATGCAAGAAGAGCAGGTCACCAGAGCCTTTTCTCATTTAGCCACTTGTTTGGCACCATAAGTTCCCTAGCCAGGAAGGGGACTTAAGAAATTTTCCCTTCGATCTAGGAGAGAGGAAAGAATACTTGGTTAGTGTATATAGTAGTTTGCTTTCTATTTTATTTCCTATTTTCCCTAAGTGCAGTTTGCACAAGCAGAATTTTTAGCCTTGTGTGTGTTTTTCCCTTCTGTGTTGGGAGTAAAAGTTTCATGTTTAATTCTTGGATCTTTCAGGGCTATTGTTAATATTTTCAAGCTGCATCTTGACTCCATTCCCAATGGATTTTACGGCAACTAGTCCTTAAGCATAGCAGGCATGCTTCCCCTGGGAGTCACCAATTTGTTGACCATTTTGGCCCTATAGGCCAAAATCAGTCCCCTTCTTCCCTTGTTATTTGAATCCAGTCAATTTTAGGTTGCACAATTTCATCAAGCTTTAGTTCATTACTTTAGTTCAATGGAAAAACAAGTTCAATAGTGAGGTTCAATGGAGAAATAGTTCAATGGCAAAGCTAAATAATGATAGGCACACAAACGTCAAATTTCATAGCAAAGGAATCATCAAAGGGAAGGAATAAGCAGAAGCAACCACGTGTCAACTTTTGCATGACTCTCAAAGGACCCTAGAAGTAAATAGAGGCTACCACGTGTCCTCACCCATCTTATTAGAGTGCGATAAGTGTCTACATCTGAGGCTTTAGGTTTCTTTTAAGCTTTAAAGATAAGCCTCTCTTGAAGTGTAGCAGAAGCTGCCAAGTGTCAACATTTACGGGTTTCTCCTGTTGGCTTCAAAGAAGACTGTGGCGGGCCTGAATGAGTTACTAAATACTACATAGAGCATGTTAAGTGTCACTATCTATAGGAATCAAATGAGTCCCAAAGGTTTCCAAAGGCAGCTAAAGGCTCTGCAGAAGTGGCCATGTGTCACCTTCCATAGAAACCTCAAAATGCTCTATGTGACCCTCAAAGGTGAGTGGATGCCACCACATGTCCTTGCCTACCTCAATGGAGTGTGATAAGTGTCTGCATCTAAGGCCTCAGGTATCTCTTAAGCTTTAATGGTAATTTTCTCTCAAGAGTAAGTGGAAGCAGCCACATGTCAACTTCTGCATGACTCTCAAAGGACCCTCTAAGTTAAAAAGATGTTGCCACATATCCCATCATCAGCTCAGTGAAAGCCACCATGTGTCAACATCTATGTTTTGAAGTGTCTTCTAAGTGTCCAAGTAGCAGACTATGACACATGTCAGAAGTAGATGCGCTCTCAGCTAAGAGCTAAAAGAGATAGAGGAGGCAAAGTAGCCAAGCGCAGAAATAGACAAAGTGATCCAAGTGGTGTAGGAAAGTGTTGATTCAAGGAATTATTCTAGTGGTTGACATAGTACCTACCATATGATCATCAAGAGGTGTAAATAGTGAACAGTGCAACCCATTTTTCTTCATTTTGTATTGATGAGCAGACAAATGACATGGCCCATAATTTTGAATCATGATAGGGGCCGACACAGCATTATCTTCAAGCAGCTTCCTCTTCCCAATGCTCAGAAGGCACATGGGTCACTTGTAAAAGGGTGCCAAAATGGCCTTTTTCTTCCTCTATAAATTGTAAAATTCTCATTCTGAGAAGGGATCCACTCTCTTAGCCTTAAGGCAAAACTCTGCCCCAAAAATCTCTCAGGCTTGTAAGGTAGAGCTGCCAGTTTTTACCTTGAATCAGAACTTAGCATTTTTACCTCCATCTGGGCTTGCAATTTAAAGTATATGTCTATTTTCTCCTTTATGTTAAGTTATTTTCTTTCATGATTTCACAAATTGATCACAGCATGTCCAGTGCATTGTGAAGTCTCCTTTTTATAGGTCTGCCAGAAGTGTCTACAAAAAGAATATAGGTGCCTATGAATAGGCTGTCAAAGTGTGTCCTAGAACACCTTTGCTAGTTCCCTCCTCCCTGTACTTCCACAGACCCCTGGCTAACTATTGCAGAAGAGCTGCCCACTTCAGATGAAGTGTATAGGCACTTATTTTTGTGAAAAGTGTATATTCAAGCTGGGTGGGTCACATTTTTTGGTGTATCACCTTTTTTTTATTTTTAGGCTTAAGTTCTATTTTCAGCATCTCTCTCTCCCTTTTCATCCCCCCCCCCTTTTTCATTTTTATTTGTTAGCAGTAGGAGAAACTAGGGCCTAAAAGATACATCAGAGGGAGCTAGCCCTTATCTAGAGACTCTCCCCTCCAGCTTCATCGGTCCCATAGGTGAGAGGGGAGTTTCCATTATTACATGTGGAAAGGTAGGAGCTTGGCCTCCTGCCCTGAGTACAATCCACTGCATCAACATTTACTAGCAAGAAGTTAGTTTCCCTTCATTTGAAACCAATATAGGTGGAATAACCCTTCACATAGTGGGGCTTAGATTTCATAGGGATGATTCATCCCCCTTAAATTTATAGACATAAGTGGATCATCATAGCCATAGGCTAATTCACAAGGTGGGTGGAGGCAGTTGATCTTAAGGAGGCTAATGAGAATTTTATCCTAGAGTTTTATGACAAACTTATGACAAGGTTTGGTGTGCCTTCAACAATCATTTCAAATAATAGTTTGGCCTTTAGCAATTAAAATCTATGTGAGTGGGATCTGTATATGAAATATATCTCAAATCATACTCTAACTATTACCCATAGGGTAATGGACTAGTAGAGTCCACAAACAATAATTTGATCAAAATCATCAAAAGGACCATGGAGGATAGTTAAAGGGAATGGCATACAATATTGAGGACTTATTTATGGGAAGATAGATTGACACCTAATAAGTTTATTATACACTCTCCATACCTCTTATCTATGCTAGAGAGGCAAGACTTATTATCTCCCTTGAGCTACCTACATTAGAGCTTTCCCACCAACTTGATCTCTTAGAAGATGATGTTATGCGAGTGATGATGAATGAACTAAGACAACTAGATGAGACAAGGGATAGTGCCATGCACACCATGTGGTCTAATCAACATTAATTAAATAATTCCTTTGATAAGAGATATTCCTCTAGAATGTTTCAATAGGAATATGTAGTCCTCAAGTGGGATGAGGACCATGCAAACCCATGAAAACACTCCAAATTTGATAGCCTTTAGATTGGACATTACATCATCACCTACTACAAGGAGAGTAATACATTTGAGATTGCTAAGTTTAATGGTGAGAACCTGCCCATCCATATAAATGAGAGGTTCCTCAATTTATTCTACTAATTTTATTTTATGTTCTATTGTACATAAGTAGATAGGTTTGTCTTTTCCCTCCAAGTGCTCTTGTAAAAGTGTCATGTTTGTTGTTTGGTCTTGTTGTTAGGTAGTTATGTGATAGTATTACTTGTTCCTTCCTATTGTTTTGTTGTGTCCCATTATTTAAAATAGTGTACAAGGATAAGGCAAATCCTATGTGTAGTCATGTTCCATATGTTAAGCCATAATGAATAAGCTTGTCCAATTTTTTTGGTTCCATGATAAATAAGCTAGTCAAGCTAGTTGACTCACTATAAATGTTGACCACCATCCATTACTAGACCTAGAACAAGGTCAAACTTAATATTTGGGTCATAAATCACCTTTATTACTATGGTTATTGTTCATGTCATGATTTGAAAGGGGTGTCTAGTCAGTCCACTATTTTATCATGCTTCATCTTTCATGCCTTGTCAATCTTTATAGACCTTGTACCTCTTTTAAAACTTGAGTTTAGTAAATTTTTAATGGTTAAGCATGCCTTGATGAAATTTGATCACTTAGAAATGTCCACAACATGAAAAATACGCAGTGGTGAAGATAAACTAAGAGAGACAACTTGATAAAATCCTAGAGACACATTGACTCTGGCTAATCATCAGAGGTATGCCTTTTCTCAAGCCTTAAAGAAACATTATATGAAGTTTCATAAGGTCCAATTATTGTTTCATTGATTATCAAGGTACTATATATACATTAACATGGTGATTCAATTGATAAACCCCTTTTAAGGCTATATACTTAAGTATAGTCAACAGTTTTGATCATAATGAGATGTAATTTGGCCTTAAAATACCACTAAACCACCCCATATGCCTCTATTAGACCTCATTAGATTCATAAAGTCATCATGGAATGGTTTCATGCCTCATTTAGACCTAGTATCACCTTAGTCAATGCTAATTCCTCCCAAAAGGGGCCCACACATGCTAAATTATGACCTTTTAGTTCCCTCAGCTAGGACCACCAAGTTAAAAGAATTTTTTTCACCTATTTTCCCTCCATAAACACATAATAACAACATTTTAGGTCTGAAGCAAGAGGATTTTTAGGATAAAATGATAGTTTTTAAGTATTTATTCAATAGTATGCATCTATACTGTATGGGACCAACTTAGTCAGAGATAAGATTTTATAGAGGGAAGTTTGAGTTGTCCAATGGTGAAGGTAGTAGTGTTTTTTAGTGTGTTTAGAGCTCATAACCATCTTATATCTCATTCAAGATCACTAGTAGGTTTATATTACCCCTTAAGTTCATACTCATACTATACAGGGGAAAGAGAGTGATGACCCAAGCTCCTAGCCATGGAAAGTAGACTTAGGTAGATTCCTTCCATGGGTATTGTCTACAGATTAGTTGTCTATCCTTTATGAACATTCCTTAATAATTTAAGGAACCTTTATGCTCCTCTCATCTGCATAGGACCATTTAAATGCAATGGTTTTTAGAGGAATTAGCTTTATATACTAAAACCAATCATGGATCCTATTTCCTCAATCATTAAAGCATCCTTCCATGGAAATCTCAACTTTTGAATCACACATTTGAGCACTCATGGCTTTTGAATATTTTTGATTGGTCACTGTGTATGGTTTGTAGATAGGTTTGTGCAAGAGATAGAGTTTTGATGGCATCATCAAAGGCTATAAGCAAGATTAAAAGGTTACATAGGTGTTTTACATGATCCTAATGCCCTATTGATTAAGTTTAAGTTTTAATGTCCCTCTTATTGCTTTAAGAAACCTCAAGAAAATAAGTTCTGTGAATATGCAAAAGTCATTGTATGACAATACTATGTATGGCTCAAAAACATCTATAGTGCTCTAATATAACTCAAAAGATATGAAGGAGGTGTCAAATTGATGGTGGGTTACCTTCATGCCCTTTAGAACAACTTTCCTAACCCCCTATAATGATTTCATAGTCCTATCAAACCACCTTATTTGTCTTCAAGTCACTTAGTTATCTTTAGTATGGTTTAA
Source organism: Torreya grandis (assembly GCA_037957365.1). Taxonomy (NCBI): domain Eukaryota; kingdom Viridiplantae; phylum Streptophyta; class Pinopsida; order Cupressales; family Taxaceae; genus Torreya; species Torreya grandis. Next base: position 902,267 of record JARHVA010003423.1, on the reverse strand, counting down.
GGTTTTTTGTGAAAGTTAAGGTATTTCTAAGTGTCTTAGGTTTCATTTTGAGACTCCATATGCCTCAATCCTACCCCCAAACTTCCATGATTACTTAGGTATAGATTGGTAGGTTTGCAAGGTTCATTTAGATGGGTCTTAAGAGGAGTCTTGTCTTCATTTCATGTCATTTCCACACTTTTGTTATTTCACTATGTTTTCAATACCATTGTAATATATCACCCCATGTTAACATGTTTGTCACACTCCATTTGTCTCCACTGCCACCTTCTTTCATTCACTCATATTCCTTCAAGGGTTTGAATCATACCAAGGTGCCCTCCACACTACACTAAAACCATCAAGAGCATATATATCACTAGGTATTGGGCCTATATGGTCATACAACAATCTACGAGTGCAAATTTGCACTTATAGCCAACCTTAGAGGCTATTGTAGTAGGGTCCCAAGAAAAATTAAGGGGACTATTCAAAGGTACAAATATTGAGATGAGCATCATAGAGTATGAATCCGAAGAAGGTTGAATGATTATTTAAATCACATATTCCACAATTTTTAATCACTAAACAAGGCATCTCCAACCTATACAGACCTAATAACAAACCTTGTAGACAGTCATAGTGGAAAATGGTCACAGGTGGAATTACTAGTCTATATTAGTGTTTCCATATCATTTGAGTTAAGGGAAAGAATCCACATAAGGGAAAGAAATATTGAAATTATTAAAATTTAAAGCATGAGGATTAATACCTCTAACGCGAAAAAATGACACCAACATAATCATTAGACCACAAAGGCATGTGCAAGTATGAGATTTGAGTTTGAGTGAAAATATGGGGTGTAAAAGAAGGTAGCATTAGAAAAATATCACCTAGGCATAATGATAATTCTAAAAAAATTTAAAAAACCCCCATGGTCACAAATACCTTTAGAGGCAATGTTGTAATCCACATTCAAATTTACATGCGTAAGTGCATTGTTAGCAGGTATTTTTAAATGATTTTTATCCAAAATGATGATTTGGGACCCTTCCAAGCATGGAAAAGACCCAAAAAATGGTAAAAAATTTTATCATGACCTACTCAAAAGGATAACATAGTCACTTTTCTAGGATAAATAGTGGGTATACCCATTATTTTATCTCAGACCAAGGCTTGTCTATTATAGGCACAAAGGGAGTTGAAGGTCCACCCATGATATATCAAGTCTACAGGAAATACAGAACCCATAGAGGTCTTTTTTAAATAATCATTGATTCCTAATACACCCAAAATCCATCCTAAAGTTTGAAATCTTGAATTGCACTCAAGACCCTTGAAGATGAGATGACATAGTCAAGTACACAAGCTTACAAATAGACCTTAATGCCATCTTGAGACCTCTACAAGATATTGTAACCAGTTAAATGACTAAGGTGAGGAGTGTGAGGATTTTTTAGGCCCTAAAAAGGGGTTCCAAGTTCTAAGAGGTGACAAAAGTGATTAGAAATCTTTCAAACCTTGATTGAGCTATTTTATATGCATATAATTAATTTGAGGGACATATTCAAATGCTTACCTACTTCAATACATACATCCTCAGAGCCAAATATCCTAGGGAGGTTTAAGTCTCCCTATGGACTAAAGATCAGTGTTAAATTGATTGGTATTAGGGGGCTAGGATTTATGAATGAACATTATGAAAATAAGTTCATAAAACTACTTATAAGTAATGTTAACCTCACCTTTTGATTCTAATATCTTTAAGCACCCTTTGAATGGGAATATATCCTATTCATGAGAGATGAGGGGTTCAATACCATAAACATCCATGGTATTATTTGTAGGTTTGGATGTCCATACTCTGTGAAGCATCTTTAATATGGTGGATATCTCAAACCCTGCACAAACCCTAGAAATGACTTGATGATGAAATTTTCAACTAAAACCCATCCAAATGAGTAAATTTGGCCATAAAATGAGCTTTAAGGTATTTTTAGGTCTTATGAGCAGCATAGTGACCCCTGGGTTGGCATGTGTAGGGTTAAAGTTATATGTAATAGGTCTAAAGAAGCTAGTTTGACCTCCAAATCAAGGGTATTGAGAGTCTCTATGTGAATAATGAGTTTGATGAGGAATAATGAGTCTTGGATCACTTATTCAAGTGAATTAGAATTATCTATGCTTACCTACATGACTTTTTCTTCAAATAAAGAAGTGCAAGTATTACAATAGATAGTTGTATGCATCCTAAGAAGGATAATTGTTAAAATGAAGTCAATGGTGCTACATTTTGAGGTATTTAAGGCATTTTCCCAATTATAAATGAGGCAAAGATGTTTCATAACTCTAGTGTGCAAGCCAAAGTTCATGGTTTAGTTCTGCAGACAAACCAATCCTCAGCCTCCATTAGGATTGTGCCTTCAAAACGTGAAGTAGAAGACAAGTTGGGAAATATGTGTGCCTCAAAATCAAAAGGAGAGGGATATTAAATTGTTATAAATAATTTTGGGTTAATCCATGTCCTAGAGAAGACATAACATTAGACCTTTCTACTTGCAAACATGAAAATTTTCATTTAGGGAACAAATTCTTCTCATAAGGAGCATCTTTGAGTGCTCAACACAACTTGAAGGTTACACATGGAAAGTCTAGATATTAAAGGAAGGTGAGATGGCCTATTTTATCAAAACTATTTCACCTGGTTCAAGGATCCAAGCTTAGATCTCCATGAACCAGGCTTAAGACTCCCAAACCCCTTAAAACCTAATAATGACTCGTCAAAAGAGGTTTAAGGAAAGATGCATTATTTTTCTCAAAATTTGTTGGTTTAGCACTTAGATCATGTTGGAAACTTAGGAGGGCTTCAATTAAGGGCTTTGGATGGTATAGAAACTATATGGACATCTCCTAAAGAGGCAAATTTGTAGGGCTTTAGTCAAAATTTGTGTTGTAAAGCCTAAGGAAAAGTTATAAACCATGAGAAGATAAATTTTAGGACTTATTATATTCATTCAATGTAAAAATAGCTCATGTAACTGACTAGAATCATCCTTACTACCTCTATCTAAACTTCCAATCTGTGAGGTAGTCTAATTAGCCTAACAATGTAAGGCTAATGAGGATTTGCAGGTGAAGAACTCTTCAAGGATATCAATACCAATGCACTATAGGTTATCCAAAGATCATCTAAGTCTCATTAAATTAATTTTTATCCTAAGTTTAATTTTTATATCACTCAAATAGTAGATATGAATATAAAATTGGAACAAGCAACACTAGCCTACTTATCTTGCAAATAGAAGAATCTAGTAAGTAAAGGGTGGCATGAGAACATTAATTAACCATATCCAAGCATGTTAACTATCATCTAGGTGAGTCTACACCAAAATTGAGGCCATTATGACTAAGTGGAGGTAGTTTAATGAACCATTTATCATGCATATTGAAGGAGAGGCTACCCAATGCCTCAAGGAGACCTATTTTCACCCATATACATTTCATAAATACAAAAGGAGCAAATATTGAGCTATTTTTAGAATTTTAAATTCATTAATAAGGTAAATTTAGGGAGTTACAACCACCATAATGCTAAAATAGACCCATCAATGAGATGTCAATGCTTGAGGAGAGGGTCAAGCTTGTGTAACTGCCCTATGCCACATTGATGTCATTGATGGCCTCTCCTACACCTAGATTTCTCTCTCTTCTCTTCTAATTTATATATTTAAATATGCATTGAGATCCTTTTTTCCATCCCTCAGTTGGGTATAGAAAATATCCACCAAAATTGCCTTATAACCTCTTTTGAATTAATAGAGGATAGTGTCAGATGCTTGTTGAATGTTAGTGTAATTTATGGGAGTTTGAATTATAGGATGTATGCATTTTATGGTCATATAAAATTCCTTTCATGTACCTATATTTAGATTTGAGTTCATTATAGGTTGTATGAAGTGTTATCAAGTAGGATTTCTCTTGAAGTGTCATGAGTCTAGAGTGTCTTTCACATACCTCTCTCCTTTTGTCCTTCAATTTTCAGGTTCATAGCTAACCTTCATACAAAACATTCATGTTAGAAAACCATTGAAGAGTTTGACTGATCATTGTCTCCATCAAGTTCACTATGAGTTATCAAAATAATTGATTACGAGTTTATCCTTCATCAATTGGTGCATCACCATCTAAATTAGACTCTTTTATTAGTTTTCATATCCATTTCCCTTTTCCTTGTGATATATTTAGGTTTTAAAAATCATTGAATTATTAAATTAAGGGAGCTATCCCCATAAAACTAGAGGTGTGACCTACAAACTAGGCAACCCATAGTCTAAGGTCACTCCCATGTTGGACTAGGTTTGATTTTTAGACTTGAACACTCCTCTCCTTATCTAAGGTGCAACCTATAACCTCCAATAAAACCTACAAACCTAATCTTCATACCTTATTCTCCCACCTACGGTCTTAATACTAGGTCTATGAAAAGACCACTAAAGAGGGACTTACCCCTTTAGCTCAATATGAAAGTCATATGATTGACTTAACACCTTTGTCACATGCTCTGACACTATATTACAAAACTTCAAGCTCATACACATCCATATCGTTTTAGTTATGACTCTACAAGCCATATCCATGCTCAAGAGCTAGTTCATCAATCAAACTTATAAGGCACCATACCACTTTGAGACCTTCTTGCCACTATAAATGCATTATAAAACACATTCTCATGCCATGCTCAAATACTACCACACATATTATCATAAGCCTTATCTTACTTACTCCATCAGGCTTCATTATTCATACCTTGACCAACATAAGAATAGGTTTCATAAAACACCTTGTCCACAAAGACTTGCTCCTTATGAATTTAGTTAGTCAATGATATTATCACAATAATCACTTCAACACAATCACCAGTCTCTTTATGATGATTGTGTATCTTCACAAGATCACTTCTAAGACATAAATGACACTTAATTACCTTTGACAGTAATGCCTCAACACAACAATAGGAAAATACCTCAACAATAGCCCCTTTTGTCATTGATGTAAAATACTCTAACATAGTAGATCACTCTCATCTATCCAGGTTGTATCTCTCTCAAACTAAATGATTGCATCAAGAACTTTCTCCCCCTTTGAAATTAATGACAAAGAGTCATACACACTCTCGTAAAGTCATCTACACATAGTCAACTAATATTTTAACCTAACCACCCATAGAGCCAATAAGCTCCCCCTTTGTCCATACAAACTTCTCTTCAAACTTCTCAAGACATCATGGATTAGATCACATCATAGCATATTCATGAAAACACATGATCACATAGGTATGTGAGAAAAATATAGTCTATATCAGACTTTTGATATACTTTCTTTCCTTTAAGAAACATAATACAAGTTACCAAAATAAGTAAACCTATGCAACATGACCGTAAGGTCATTTTCAAACTCCTAAACCATTGAAATCTTTAAAATAATCTTAATATTGACTCAATGAATCAAATTAGTATACATAGTCAAGACCTCTTTATATCATCTCACGTCCTTGAATCTCATGGACAATATCTCTACCAAAAATGGCATTGGTCTTATAGACCAATCAACAACTCTCATGCGTCTCTATTTTGATATTTGATTTTTTAATATTAACTAGATATCAAATACACATTGCAAGTATGATACTTTATGGAGAAAATTTCTCACTCAAACCCTCTAACACTCACCAAAATCTATAGATCATATAAGAAACATTAGAATCATAGCTACATTAGACCATCAAACCTTAAATCATGACCACATAATCAATAAATAACTACTCATTGACTCTTTTCTCATAATAGTCATGTCCATATCTCATATTACACTCAAGAGACCTGAGTTAGATCCCCATAAATCTATGATTTACCTCATGTATATGCCTTTATGATGAATACACTATCATCTATATGAGAAACATTATGCCTTGCCTAACTTCATATCTCCAAAATAGATCTTTCAACCAATCCTCAAAGGAATCATGCTTACATACACATGAATGATCATGCATATGTTCACATAAAAACAATTTGGAATATGCATAAAGGAACTTTAAAAAATGATCTTACCAATGATATAAATAAACTTTTACATACCTCTTAGTTTTTCTCAAATAACCATCACACTAGCTCTAATGCCTCCATAACTGCCCATCATGCTTTAATAGACCTAGGAGGGTCTAGGACTAGGTCTAGGTGTAGACCTAAATGAAAAAACACCTTCCTTATATCATACTAGATGATCATGTAGACCACTTTGGAATACCTCTGATGACCTCAAGAACACCTTCAAACATATTAACCCCTTTAAATTATCTTCCCATTATCTCATCATGTAGTCCTCTATGCAAATCTCAATCATGACCTAGATCATGCAAACAACTAGACTTCTTAGTTATATTCAATTTATCCCTTTCTATACTGAGACTAATGCAAACACCTACTTCCATTTCTCTACATGAATCTCTTGTAGATCGTACTATCCCATGGAGTATTTAAAGCTCATTAGATGTCAATCATGTCATATTATTCAAACACCCTTGTCCACCATTGATCATGCCCATAAGGTATAGTCATCTTCTAGGGTATTTGTACACTTAGATGCATCTTCAAATATTATAAACACTAAAATGAAAAAATAGAACATAAAACAAGCTCTTGAAACTAGTTCCAAATCTCAGCAGAGATTAGGCTCACAACCAATTGTCTTCATGACTATGACTTATCTTCATAGCATACATACTTACTCTTAGAGCATGATTGGCTCCCCTTATCTCCATGAGATATTTACACACTAATATGAATGTCATTTGGTTTGATCAAGTTATCATACAAATACCTTTTAACCCATCTCTTGGAATCACAACTTCTCAAACACCTAAGCTTATTTACTTTACTAAGATATCTACATAAACCTTCTTACAAGTCCTAAAACAAGGTTCTATAAGACACCTTGATGCCTTGACCTATTTTATTCATGTTATAAACTCAACACAACATTAATCAAGAAGATTTGGACTTGTACCTTTCTCTCAACATGTCTTCAAAGTCCTTCTAGACTATCAACTTAGGTTTGCCCTTTGATTTGGCTTCTACATAATCCTTCTTAGCTGGCAAATATCACTTTTAACATTATTTCAAATTTTACTTATGTCCCATAGTAACATATAACTCACCTTGGTTTAATTTTTGATCATGCCTCATCTTGTCATACTTCTTATCCTTAATCAAATTTGTTAGTATCATAATTATTTAATATAACATCAATACAATCATGATAAACACTATCATCATCATACTTAAAGCTTGTGCTTCTTAGGATCACCTGTAGGTTATTAGGCCTCTCTCAAAGGAAAAAGGATATGATACCATATTTTTAAATTGAAAATACTAAGAGGGTGAGGGGGTGAATTAATATCCTTAAAATAATCATTCATTTCCACTTATCATTCATGAGGCATTCATTCAAACAGATACATCAATCAATGTATAAACAAGCATCCACATAAGCATATAACATATGAACACAAGAAATATTTTGGAAAAAATCATGGTAGATAAAAACCACTAAAAATTTTAAATAGAATACAATATTATAGTTACAAGATCAAAATTTAGTGAATCACAAACTTCACAAGTAGCACCAACACCTACCTAGTTAAGCACCCACTCAACTAGTGTTTAGCAAGCACCAACTTACAAGGAAGCAGACACCAAACCCCTAGGTGACTCAGCACCAACTCATCCACCCAGAAACTTTGATAATATTTTTAAACCTATGGCTTAATCAAATGATTATGATCATCTTTATTTTTTCTCCACGCTCTTATGTCTCTCTCAAACAACTTATTAGGCCTCATTGCTCAACTAGTCCTCTTATTGACAGATTTAGGCCATATAACCTTGCTCATCATACTCATAAATTTATTGGATATTCATGACTGATACTATACTCCCTTGTCATGGTCTACATGATCTCCTTCTTCTCCTCAAATTTCTCTTTTATTCTCTTTCACTCTTATATTACTCTTATTTTCTCAAATAGGCCTATTTGGCCTTCTTCTTATACTTGTCATTAGTTCACTCACTCTCTCTATCATCTAAAGAAATGATCCATTAGGTTCAAACCCAAAACATGTCTTAGGAAATGTTACACACAATAATCAATCAAACTAGGATCACCATTAGATCATCCAAACCCACTTAGAGGCTTAGTAGAGACCTAATGTATTTAGGTCTATCCTTTCCATGGAACAACTTAAACCTCTATGGCCCAGATAGCACTCACAAAAGAAAAAATTGTTTAAAAAACTTATATGGAAACCTAAAATAACCCCCTCCATTCTCAATAAGTCATAAATCATTCCCTTACCTCATGAAATCTCCATTAGGCCTTAAAGATCTATTAGGCCTAATTACACTAAAAACACTATCTTCAAAGACAAAGATCAAAAAACCTATTAAAACACATTATAGGCAAAATCCACATATGTATGGAAACTTCATGACCTTAAGGTCATCATCAAACTCATTTAACTCCATCACTTAGGCCCTAAAGACTCAAAAACACCTCTATAAAAATCTATCTCTGAACTACTAGAAAGCTCTAAAACCCAATCATGGTCATTTGATCACAAACATATGTATAATACCTTTAAAATACTAAATATTAATTATTAAAATCCTAATTCATATGTATAATATCATCATAATCTTGGTACACATCCAAAATGAGCATAATGACTCAGGAATATCACTCTTAATAACATACATTAAACTGCCTGAATGCTCCAGAACATAGTCCTGATGAATATTGTCTTCATCTCTTTTAAGGAAAATTCCAAGACATATCATACTCATAAATATTTTCTATTTTATCTTTATAACATATTATTATATATACATCACAATTTTTAGTGTCAACTATTGGTCTTGCATGCCAATTTATTAAGCTTCTCTTTCACAGTTCTTACATAGCCAAACAAGCCATTTTGGATTCCATATTTAAACTTATTAAATTGAATATAAACATTATATATATCATTTATAGTTCATATATATCACAAAAAACATTAACATGCTCACTATATACATTTTATCCTATCATAGAGTCTCAAACTCTTCACTCCATCTTGCATACCCAGAACTGTGATTCTGTCTTGAGGACCAATCATGATGATTATGCATTCTAAAATCTGTTTAGACAAATTAAATAATTTATAATTAATTAATATGATATTTATTTATCCTTAAAACATATTAAAACACAAATATATATATGTCTAATGGAAAATATGGGATAGATAGACCAATCTCTGAATCCTACACCTTCACTATATAGTATTCACTAGATAGGTCATCTTGTGAATAACATTTTCAACATTTTTAATGACCTAAAAAAAATATAACCAATATTTACATGTGTTATATTTATTTATAAAACAAACCCATGAAATTGGATCCATTTCTTATCCATGATAACTTATCCATACTCTCATTCTCACTTTTGTTTGGGTTTTCTCACTATCTTCACTATTGGATTTTTTACCGATAGGCCAACTTCCATGACAATTTTATTATATTTTAAGTTTTTAACTTGACTATAAACCATCATTGAACTTAATTATAAGTCAAAATCTTCAACATCCATCCATTTTTCAACTTTGATACAGTCAACCCTGCCTACTATACAAAAATTTTAAGAAACAAGGGATTTCTTGTAGCTTCCATAGACTCACCTAAAAGACCAATTCTACTTGGAGTTACCTAAGAGAGTCATATACATTATAAAATAATAAAAATAGGTCATATAATCCATTTTCATCTATTTCCATCAATTTATTCCATATTGGGTCACTATGAGGGTTTTAGACCAATTTCCATTCTTAACATTTGTTCAAAAAACTCTATGCCTAAAACCAACTCCTAATACTTGTAAATAATTTATAAGACATTTTTAAATCTATATAAAATAGTTAATATTCCCATTAAATAGTCAAACATGCCTACAAGCATGAGAAAACCCTTCTCAAGTCTTCATCTCTTCATTCTACACATACAAGAGACCTTCAAACTCATTTTCATGCTTTCTCCTTCAAATTAGGACCTCAAAATTCAAAAAAATACTTGAAAAAACATGTTAAACCTAAATACATACTTAAATTATCTCAAAAACCTCCAAACCTTATCTTTATACCTCATTCTGCCACCTAGGGTCTTAAGAAGGTCCATGAGAGGACCACTAAAGAAGGACTTACCCCTTTGGCTCACTATGAGAGTCAAGTGACTAACTCAACACCTTTATCACATGATATAATACTACATTTCACAACTTAAATCTCATACACGTTCATATCACCATAGTTATACCTCTACAATCCATATCCATGCTCAAGAGCTAGTTCATCAATCAGACCTACTATGCATCATACCAATTTGAGACCTTCCTACCACTATAGATGCATTTTAAAACACATTCTCATGCCAAAAAAATTCATGATATGCTCAAATAATCCCATACATATTCCCACAATCCTTATCTCACTCCACAAGGCTTCACTATTCATGCCTTCACTAAGACAAGACTAGGTTTTACAAAACACCTTGTCTACAAAGACTTGTTTCTTATGAACTTGGTCAATCAATGATCTTATCATAACAACAATTTCAACTATATCAACACTCTCTGATGATCATGTATCTTCACAAGATCACTTTTGAGACATCAATTATACTTAATTACCTTTGACATCAATGACAACATTAATGCCTCAACACAACAATAGGAACATACCTCAACATTCACATCCCTCCTCTATTTTTTTCTCAGATGAGAAAAATTCTGAGCTAAAAATCTTAGAGGTAAAATTATCAGAGGTTAAATTTAGTTGTTTCCTTTTAATAAGAACCCTATTTTTTTTTTTGTAAGCATTTTTAAATTATCGATCATTGTTTTTTGTCATAAGGTTTGGTTAATTAGGGATCTGATGGGAACACTGATGAATTAGAGATTCATACAAAGTTTTAGGTTTTATTTTTGTGTATTCATATTTTAGGTTAACTTTAGGTACTATTTTATGTGTAAGGTGCAAGTAGGTGGGATTTTAGGACCAATTTGTGTTGAAACTTTAATGTTAGAGATCTAAAGTGGGTTTATGGTGAATAGTTTAAGTCCACAATAAATTTCATCAAGGTTTTAATATACATAAATTTGTAGAGAATTTTACACTTCTGGTTAAATTATGACATGCCCCTTCACCTATTTTTAGAGTTCAAACATTTTTTTTTTTTTGATAAGATGGAGATAATAAACTATAGTTAATATATGGTAATGTTGGGAGCTACCATTGTTAAACCATGGTAATGCTAGAATCTATCCTTGTTTATCTCTCAAACTTTATATTCTAGATTAGGATTTAAGGAAAATAATTTAAGAAACAATATTTTTTAATGAATTTATAATAACTGATAAATATTAGTACTTCAAAAAATAAGAAATATATTTATTATGTGTTATTATAAATTTTAAAAAAAAAAGATTTACTACTAAATATGTGAATACTTTAATGAACCCAACTTTTATGTATAATGTTTATGAAAACTTAGTAAATATTTATTAATTTTTTTTAAATTGGTTAATCTATTTTTTTCTAATTTTGTATGTGAAAAATTACCCAGTTGGTAAAAATAGCCCATCAAAAATACTCTTCTAGGATTAGACATGCATGATGATTTTAATACAAAGATGAAGATCCACCAATAGGCTAGACCACAGAGGATAATGGTCAGTATCCACATACCATTTTTGATATTTTAATTACCATTACTTAGGTTTTATTACTCATATTATATTAGTTGGTGTATATTGACCTGTGTTTTTATTTGTAAATGTTTATTGTTTATTTAATTAAACCATGCACCCTTTGATTTTTATCTGAGTTATGCTACCATATTGTTTTTGTTCTCAGTGATGCTAACATACCACCTACTTTTTTACAATAAAAATAGCTTTGTACTCTACTTATTTAACTTTCAAATGATGAAAGTTATTTTTTCAACAAAAAATTATAAAGCAAATATTGACTTGATAGCATAATAAATAGTGTTATTTTGTTTCATCAATTCTCATAGGGTTTTTGAAGGGAATCTTACCACTGGTTGATTTGATGTGCAACATAATTACCAAGTTCAGAAATCTAGATCTATTTAGGAGGGTAAAAAAATCTAAAAATCTTGAATTTTTGAAAAAAAATAGAAAAAAATGATCTGGAATATATACGTATATGTGTGAGCATAGCTTTACAAATATAAAAAATTTAAAAATACAGTGGAAAACTTTAATAAAGTAATATATAATGTTAATATTATATAATATCTATGGTTTATGGATATTATTACATAGAATATGTATATAAAGGGCCAACCAAGATGAACTTATTCAAGCTAACCAAAAAATGTAGTTCTGGTTGGATTTTATTTTGATTTGAACCAATTTGGTAACTATGATGTGAAGACATGATACAAGCAATAGAGAGGAATTTACGTCACTAAACTATTAAAGGTACTCGTGTGTGACACATAGTAAATTAGTGATTTATTATTTTTAGTTATAGAGGGTGATACCTAGACAAGTAGGTTTAAGGGGATTTTTTTAGTTCTTGTAAAGGGAATTAGATAACTACATCATAAAGTATGCCACATTCTCTAGAATAGATTCTTAGAAAATTTAGTGTATAGGTTCAGTAGGCAATTTGTTATAGGGTGGGGAGTACCCCTATACACCAATTATTTCTTGAAGGGTTAACTCGTCATATGCAATGATAATGGATAATAATGTCGAGGTAGTGATTGGACCTTATCAAGATAAGCCCGAGACATTTCCATCCATGTGGAGAAAATATAACACATAATGGATAAGGTCTAATGTACATGCTTTGGTATTTGCTAAATATTGTTATTTCCATTATGAATATATTTTAAAGGTAAATTAAGATAGTTTTAATACTTGGTAAGGTCTCAAGATAGACTATAAATTTCCATTTTAAACATATGTATCATGTGGTCTACATGTTACATATTGATTTTTGGATGGTTTTTTCATGTAAATTTTCACTTAAGTTCTAAAGAAAGAGAAAAGAAACTCAATATGGGTGTGGTTGAAAAACTTGTTTGGTTGTGCGTGCACTAAATTAGAAGATTGTGAAGATTTCCTTTTTGGCTTGGGAGGAAGACTTACAAGTAAGAAAGCACTAAAGAAAACATGTTGGTTAGATAGATAGTTGGGTGGATTTCCTAGCGATAGCGAGATCCCCAAATTGAGATCTTCCTTAGGGGCTGTCGATCTACACATTTCAAACAATCAAGTTCAAAAACTAGAAATAAAGTACTTGCATCAATTAAAGAAGATTACTAAAACTAAACATAAGAATGCTTGTAAGGAAAATAGACTAGAAAGTATCAAATTAGTGATAAACTAATTAATACTAGTTCTAATGGGTTGAGGTATGCTTTAAAAAATATGAAAGAGGTCTGTGAGTGGTCAGAAACATAGAAAAATAGATTTGATTGGGTGTAGGTGGTTGAAAATAGGTTGCTAGTTTTTACTACCACAGGTGACTGTCGACAGTTGGGGTGACCATCAATGATCAAGGTGACCATCAATAGTCAGGCTAACCATCGATGGTTGTCTATGGAATTTGGGGTTTGACAAATAGATGAATGATGGGATCCCATAGATGGATTTTGAGAGTTAACCAAGGGATGGATTGATTGCATAATAGAATTAAAGCATGTGAATGTTGAAAAATAAGTACTTACCTTAACAGAAGTCATTTGGGTGGGTGGTTGATTTAGTTAGTCTATTGGTGGAATCTAGCCTAATTCTAGTAGAGTAACGATACCTAAGAGCTTGGTTGAGAGGTGATGACAAGATAGCTCCCAATAAGATGGTTGATTCTTGATAATGCTAATGATGTTGGTTGACCTACAAAATAAAACTCTTGGATGTCTGAGATCTTGATGATTATTATAGATGATTTGACCTCTTAGGCCTCTCTCTCATATAAGTACAAGCAAGAGGTAGAAGTGAAGGTGTAACTAGGTTATCTAAATATAATTCATCTATGCAAAGGCTCACAACTAGAAAGGCTCACAACCAAAATTAGACAAGTTATACTTAGAAAATAAATGTGGGTGGTTTACATGTTGTTTGTTAAGAGGTGGATTCTAACCATCAATAGTCAGGGGTTCCCAGGGTTAACTGTCGATGGTCACCTTAACCATTGATGGTTAAGGTCCATAGGAAAAGGTTTTTGATGTTTAAGGTCATTCAACTTTATGAAACTGAGTGCAAATGGATTTGGTGAGGCCAATTTTGTGTAGGTTGGTCCCAAGGGGGTCCTAGGTAGGTCTAGGGGTATTTTTGACATTTAGAATAAGGGTTTTGTATATTTTTTGTGTCTACATTTTACCCCTTTTAATTATGTAGCTTGTATGAATGAGCTATAAAACAAAAAAAAAGGAATATGGGTCAAAGGTTTGGTTACCTTGAGAGTGGAAGGAGGTGTTCCCCCTCAAACTAGCATTTGGTGAGGTGAAGTTGAAGTGGGTATAGTTTTGATAAGTAGTAGGTGGTGAGTCATATGGTCTTGATATGAGATTGGGTATTTGAGATGAAAACATGAACATAGAATGTGACAAAAAGTAAAGATAGCTAAGATCATGCATAGACTAGGTTGCCAATGTGGGTAAAAGAAATTAAGGTTAGTGCTAAGAAAGATAAGTGATAAGTGAACCACGTGATTGCCTATAGGCATGGCAGTTAAGAATAATCATAAATGTAAGTATCCTAAGTGATTTATATATATTTGATGGGTATCCAAGGTAGGAAGTGCTCTTGGAGAAAGCAAAAAAAGGTCAAGTATCATGGGTATCTGAGGTAGGAAGTGCTCTTGATGAGACACAAGTGGGTCGGTATGCATTATGTGGCATAAAATATAAAAGGGGTCAACATGGTAATGTTATCGCTACAGTCAAAGGACTAGGTAATAAGTGTCATAAAATTACACACCAGATGGGCCAAAAAAGACTAATGGTGAGGTGATGAGGTGGTCAAGCTGGTGAGAGAAAATCATCTCCAAAAGTAGGTAAGAGCCTAGTGTAGTTGTACTAGAAATTGGTAGGATGTAGGTATAAGTGAAATTGGGGTTATTTAGGGTATCCTAGCCATCAATGTTTAGGGTCCCCAGAAGGTGACTGTCAATGGTCACCCTGACCATCGATGGCTAGGGAAAACCCTAAAAATCCATATGGGTAAAAGTGAAAAACAAAAGTAACTTTGTCATTGTTACTA
The DNA here is from genome assembly GCA_037957365.1 of Torreya grandis. NCBI lineage: Eukaryota > Viridiplantae > Streptophyta > Pinopsida > Cupressales > Taxaceae > Torreya > Torreya grandis. Next base: position 886,898 of record JARHVA010003423.1, on the reverse strand, counting down.
CCATGCATTATGGACCCTGTCTTTGGTTGTTGAGAGAAAGGCATCTCCAAAAGTAGGCAAGAACCTAGTGTAGTTGTACTAAAAATTGGTAGGTTATAGGTATAACTGAAATTGGGATTGTTTAGGGTGTCCTAACCATCAACACTCAGGGTCCCCAAAATATGACCATCAATGGTTACCCTGACCATTGATGGTTAGGGGAAACCCTAAAAATCCATATGGGTAAAATTGAAAAATAAAAGTAACTTTATCATTGTTATTACCATGCATTATGGACCCTGTCTCTGGTGATTTTGGCATTTGTGAGAGGAAGGTGTTTGCTAAGGTGTGTATTAATCATTATCTAGATGCTAGATGGGCCAAAAGAGACTAATGGTGAGGTGATGAGGTGGTTGGGCTAATGAGAGAAAGGCATCTCCAAAAGTAGGCAAGATCCTAGTGTAGTTGTACTATAAATTGGTAGGTTATAGGTATAAGTGAAATTGGGGTTGTTTAGGGTGTCCTAACCATCGAGTAAGTGTCATAAAATTTCATGCCAGATGGGCCAAAAGAGACTAATGGTGAGGTGATGAGGTGGTTGGGTTGGTGAGAGAAAGGTATCTCCAAAAGTAGGCAAGAGCCTAGTGTAGTTGTACTAGAAATGGGTAGGTTATAGGTATAAGTCAAATTGTGGTTGTTTAGGGTGTCCTAACCATTGATGATCAAAGTCCCCAGAAAGTGACCATCAATAGTCACCCTGACTATCGATGATTAGGGGAAACCCTAAAATATATATGGGTAAAAGTGAAAAACAAAAGTAACTTTACCATTATTACTACCAATTGTAGGTATAAGTGAAATTGGGGTTATTTAGGGTGTCCTGACCATCGACAATTAGGGTCCCCAAAAGGTGACCATCAATGATCACCCTAACCATCAAAGGTTAGGATAAACCCTACAAATCCATATGGGTAAAATTGAAAAATAAAAGTAACTTTTTCATTGTTACTACCATGCATTATGGACCCTATCTCTGGCAATTTTGGCATTTGTGAGAGGAAGGTGTTTGCTGAGGTGGGTGTTACTCATTGGATAGAGCCATGTGGATGATTATGTGGTTCTAGGATACAAGGAGCATGAGGATGTATCCAATCACCTACTTGTGGGCTCAGGCCATGGAGGAGGTCATAGAATGAGGTAGGCGGTACATTAAAATTTATAGATTAGCTTATTTTGCATTATTGGGTTTACTTAAGGGTAGGTCTAGAAATGTGAGATTTTGTCTATATGCCCTAGGTAGGTTTTTAGGGTTTTTGGTTAAATTGGTGGGTAGAGTGTTAAATTGATATGGTGAGTGGGTGATTTGGATAGCATGTTAGCTAGTTAGAATGCTTAGGCTAGTGTTTAGCTTGGTTGTTAACTATTTGGGGCTCTAAGGGTTTTGGGTGTTTCAGCCATGGAATGCCCATAGGTGACCATCGATGGTTAGGTCTGACCATTAAGGGTTGACAACCTTATAATTAGGGGTCTCCAACCATCAGTAGTCAGCATGACCAATGATGGTTGGATAGGCTAGGTTAGCTTGTGTAGGGTTTTTTGAGGTTTAGGCTAGGTGCTTAGCTTATTTAGGGTTAATGCTTAATGGTTAAGGTTAGGGTAAGTGGTTAGGCTTATATTAAGGGTAATGGGTTAAGAAGCAAATCTAGGTTTTTGGGGGGTAATGTAGCTAGGGTGGGATAGGTGCGTAAAAGTGATAGAGGAATAGGTCAAGTATCAAAAAGGTAAGGTAGATAGGCATAGTAATAACAACTGAGCTCAATGTTTGGTTTGATGTAGACCAGGGAGTAGATCTAGATGCATGACCATATATCATGTATATTCTCTATGATTCTCAAAGGGATGACCATGGATAATTAGGCACATATGGAGGAAGTAGGGCTAAGAGTGATGAGGCACTACCATCATGTGCCTAGAGATGCATTTATGATTATAACACTCATCGAAAGATGGGATCCTACTAGTAATACCTTTTTGATAACGATTGGGGATATGACTATTCTCCTAGAGGATGTACACAAGATCACTCAGCTCCCACTACATGGTGAGGTGATATACTAGATAGAGTAGGAGGAGCAATATGAGTATGTGGCGTATCTGTATGGGGATATAGTGACTAGGTCTAATGGCATTCTAGAGAGTTTAACTACACAACATTATATGAGAGGGCTCTAGAGGAGAGGAGACTTATGATGATGTTGATGATCATGATTACATGCTTTGGGCTCTTAGATTCTAGCAACATGAGGTTTATTTATGTATTATTAGCTTTTTGGTTGAGTTACTTCTTGGGAGGATAGTGTTGAGTTGGGTCCCAATTTTGTTGGTTCAAATTTATAAGGAGCTATGGGGTTTTAGACACCACAAGAGATATGGTATCAGCATGGGCTTAGTTCTTCATTACTAGGCTTATGATCACATTAAATTTTTGAGACTAATGGGATTATCATGGATAGGGTACACATAGCTAAATTTTATTATAGAATTCATGAGATAGAGAGATGATGTGGATGTGTCAAGGGTAGGAGGTGGTGCACCTAATATTGAGTAGTTCAAGTGTGCCCTAGGTGCATTGGTAGCTATGGATATTACTTAGAGACCATATATATAGTTTGCCATCTAGTCAGACTATAAGAGGCAAACCCTTACCATGTATAGTTACAAGTGGATAGTAGGTTGTTGAGAGGGTGAGGTTGAGTTGATTCCATTTAACTAGGTGTGATGTCAGTTTGGCTTGATATAGGTTATATCAAGCCCACATCCCTAGCATAGGAGGCAAGATTTAGATATTTAGTTTTTGATGCCTCAACCTACCCTAATAATTCTAGATGGTGGTTTTTGTAGACATGTAATTCCTAACACCATTTATGTTGAAATTGTCAATCTTACTCAAATTTCACTCAAATGCACATTTTAGGTCAAAATCCATAAAACGTGCTAAATGGTTCAAAACTATCATTTACAAGTGCCAATTTAGGTCAAAGAATCCCTACATAGATAAATGAAATTTATGGGTCAGCTAACTTTGATTAATTCATTTTGAGTCAAAATGATCATTTCACCTTTTGTGCTCTGGATCACTCTTTTGTTCTAAATTCATTGGTACACACCACATACCTTTGTTATTTTGTGTTGGAAACATCCTAAATGTAAATATGGTTCTAATGCATCTAACGCCACCTTTTAATTCTTCCTGACTCAAATTACAACTCAGTAATATGACTTTCTAACCATTTTGATTAATTGAGGCCAAATTTTCAAATAAATTACACAAATGTTGATTAACCTTGTTTAAGGATAATTAATCCAAATCAAGAGCTTAAGTGGATTTTTCATGAGAGTTATTGAATATTTATTTTTTTAAATTGATTCCTATTAACTGCATCATTAGGTGACATCATTTCTTGGGAAGACATCCCTAGGCCATAAATGCCACAGATATTAGGATTATGGGTCACCCATGCCTAGTTAATGCCTCCCATGCCTCTTCAATGCCCCTTATTCCAAGGTCATGATGAATATAATTATGGATTTAAATTTAAATATTAGGATTATCCTCAACCACACATCATCATCTCAAGATGGATGGTTCAGGTTGATCCTGACTAATCTCAAAAATATATAAATAGAGAGGCCATAAACATCATTTTTAAGTTATTTTGGTGCAAGGTTATTATGCTCAAATATCTTCGAAGCTTGACTATTGCAAAATTACAATGCTAAATTGTTTCCACAAGGCTTTGCATTTGGTCATAGATTTTTTTTGCATGCTTCATTGATAGGATAGTTTAGTGATTTAGAATCAAGAGCCTAGGTTTTATGGGGTATTCTTGAGGCATTGGAGGAGTTCACCACCATTTTTAACAACGACAAGGATGCTTGATCAAGGGAGAACATATTTTTGAGCCACATGGGTATGGTGAATCCATTTGGGAAGGTAATATAGTGTTGCTTTCTTTCATTTATGTCTTGTTATCCCTTGTAATTCCCATAGGAATAGATAGGCTTGGTTAGTTAGTTCTTTATGCATGTTTCATTATTTATGGACTAATGCTTGACTAACTTTATTTGTAATCCTTTCTACATCTTGGCATGCTTGATGGGACTAGATGCATCTCACACCTAAAGAAGATCACTTTTTAACTCTAAAATATCCATTTGGGCCCTTAAAAATCATGCAAATTGATTTTATAATTTTATTTTGCCATTTTTGTTTGCCATGGTTTTACACAGTAACCAACATCAGTAAGAAATACTAACATCAGTTACTTGGCTTAATTGACATCAGTTAGCCAGAGTAACTGAAGTTGGTGGTAATAACTGACATCAGTCATTGTGTTTTTCTAAAAACATAGACCTGAGAGATACTTTTTTAAAGTTCATTATTTCAAGCTAAAAAGATCTTCAAAGCTAAAGGACATGCTGACATTTTTTTCTATAGGTACAAGCTTTTGCTTTGATAAAAACATGTTTAAATCACCTCTTGCATGCTTAAAAATCAATTAGGAACTTTGTTTTGGTGTTTAAAAAAGAATTTAGATGTTTTGGTGAATGTCTTCAAAGTTTGAAACTAAGACTAAGGGGTCAAATGAACACCACCGAATATTTTATTTGGGCTTAAAACTAAATACACTTGTTAAATTCTTATTTTCAATAGTTGTTTAATCAAATTTTTATTGGGAAAAAATATGAATGTTGTGTTTATGCTCTTCCATTTGTCCCCTATAGGGAACCCTTGGAATCAAAAGTGTCATTTCTATTGTAAGTAGCCTAGTCCAAGTCTTAGAAAGAAAGTCATCTAAATCACTCCCCAAAAACTTGTCAAAGTTTGGGTGACCTTAAAAATGACCCTAAAGTATTTCCACTTTTATGCTTTCTTTATTTTTATGCATCTTGGCTTACGAGGGGGACTTCATCACCTCCCATAAGTTCTTTAGGGAAGATTTAACTAAGGGTTTCACCTTCTAGCATTGACTTCATTTCATTCCTTTGGATTTACACATGGGATATATCTACATTTGGACATCACACTACATTGAGCGAATAGTAGGATGCAGTGGTTGTAAAAAGGACTAGACCTTTTTACAACTAGCCAATGCCATAGTCACTCAATTTTTGTGCTTGTCTTTTGCATCATTTGATGTGAAATTCATTATGCAATTGATTCCCCTAGAATGATTGAAACCTTGCTAGTTTATTCAACCCCACATTACCATACCCTTGCTAGGATTTAGATGATTATACTTAGTGTATTTTGGTCATTATTTATTTGGTATGCTTTAAGGCTAAAAATTGTTTATTTGTTCATAAGCCATGTCAAAATCATGTATTTTAGGTAAGAAGGGTAGCGTTATGCTTCCCAAATCATGTCAAATCTTGTTTGCCTTTGAGTCTTTAAAACATAACAATTGATCACATCATTTGAGCATGCTTACACCATCAGGCTACTCAATTTATTTCAAGAACTTGTTTACCATTGTATCAAAAACCATTTGTTTCAAACCATGTCGTGTATACCATTTGGAAATTGTTTATGCATCTTTATGTTGTCCACTCTTGTCTAGCTTGTTTGGTCCAATCCTAGTCTTCAACATTACATTTTCAATTAACCTTGTCAAGTTTGGATCCAAACATTGATTGTTTTTTGTTTAGGCCTCAATTCATGGGGTTGGTACATAGATCTTTTTCTTTTGGGTTGCATATATTTGATTAAATGATTACCCAATTTTAAACACTATTGATTGTTTATTTTCTCGAGTGCCTATCCTCATCATTTTTTGTGAATTTTTTTGGGAAAACATAACCTTTCTTTAAAAGCATTTGATGTTATATATTTGACGTTAGGTTGTTTTATGTCAAATCTTGGTAGAAACTACTTTTGAGATGTAGAATTACCCTTTCAACCAATGTTAAACCTTTTATCTTTTCAAAACATTACTTTTCAAAGTTTGCAAAACTTTAAGTCTTTTTATTTTTAGAGTTTTCTTTATTAAATGCATATATGTCTAGCTACACTTATGTTGTACTCATGGATAAACCAAATTATGATAGATTAGCTACAAAAAATGAGTTTTATGACTTTAGTCAAGACCCCTATGGTGACAATATGGTTTGTGAGACAAATTTCTATCCACCTCACAAAAATTAGTCATGGGAATGCAGTCCAGATCCAACTTATGATCTAACTCATGATCAAAATGATTGGGTTTATCAAGAAAACTTAGATGCTTTGGATTATGTAAGTAATAAAACTCCACAATGTACCAAGATTATCATTTTAGGACCTCCTTCTTTGGTTTGCATGACAAACCAAACTAAGAAGCATCTAGTCATTACCATTTTAGGACCTCCTCCTTTGGTTTGCACAAGTAACCAAACTAAGAAGCATCCAATCATTACCATTTTAGGACCTCTTCCTCTGGTTTGCACAAGCAACCAAACTAAGAAGCATCCAGTTGTTACCATTCTTAGCCCATCACTAGTTTTTGATGAACTTATTGTTTAAAAACTTCCATTTCCCTTCTTCAATAGTCTAATATTTGGAGAGTCCATTATTGAACCATAAACCATTATTCTCGCTAAACCAAATGTTTCCCACTTTAGAAATTTTTTGCTGATCTTTGAGACTAAACAAGAACCATTACCTCTTCAAAATCCATCTTATGAGGGTCAAAATGTGTTCAAAGTTGATCTTTTATAGCCAATTGTGAACCAAAACCAACATGTTATTATTGAAACACCCATTTGTGATAAGATAAACTATTATAAGTTACCTATTCATATGTTACCTATTTTGAAAGAGCCTCATCTCCTTGATAACCCAGTCTAGGTAGAGTTGTCTCTTGATCTCTTCTCACTCATTGAGGAGTCTCACTTTGACAGACATGATTTTGTCGAGATGTCCCTTGAATGGTTCTCTCTTTTTGAGGGGATTCACTTAGATGATCAATCTATGTTGAACCCTTCCAAGATGAATCAATTTTTATTGAGCCCATTATGCCATCATAAGCCATTACTTATCAAAAATTAAACCTTCAATAAAACATTATCAAAACAATCATATCAGATGAAGAATCAATATTAGAGTCAAGTTCCATTTTTGAATCAACATTGGATTTAGCATCAAAAATAGACTCAACATTAGTTATGACATTAGATTCAGAGTCCATTGCTTTAGAATCAGAGTCAAAAATAGATTATCGTATTGGTTGTTACAACATTGGTTAAAATTACCTTATAGATCAATTTGAATATATTTGTGATCCTTCTACAGTTTTTGAGGATGATTACTTCATCATCGACACAAGTTCTCCTAGTATATTTTATGAGGATTGTGTTGCCTTTCACCATCCCATTATTACCACCCAATATAGCCACATTATTGACATTCCACCTCCCATAAGTTTCAATCAGGAATGACAAAATCACGCTTTGTTGAACTACATCCATGGCAACATAGTAGTTGAATAAGAACAGGGAGACCAAGACCGCATTCATATAGCAAAAGAACACTCTCCTAGTGAAACATTTTTAGAGGCACTAGGGGATAAGCAAAAAATCAAACTCAACATCTTTTAGTGACACCTTTTTGAAGGTGCTAAAATAAAATTGAAGTCAAATGTTAAGATCTCTTTGTGAAACCTTCTCAGAGGTGCTATGGGATGATTAAAAAAATTCATTGGTGAAAACCTCATCGAGGTGCCAATAGCGGATCACAAAAGTTCTTCATTATTTACTAAAGATAATATCAAAGATCAAATCAAAATAGATTCTAATCTACAACCTAATCAAATGGTAGCTACTCTCAAGATCAAGAAATAGAATAATTTGATGGTCCTATCGAGACCATCTTTAGAGGTCTTTGGCCTCGCCATAACCAAAATTATGTTGAATTTGACATCATCAATATTACGTGTGACTAAAAGTATTGATCTCCATTTGTTTCCCCCCCATTATAAATTTTGTTATCACCTATCTATTCATTACCCACCTATTTATTACCCACTTATCTCATTTATCCTACCATTATTTACCATCACTAGCAACACTTTCCTTTATCGAGGTTATAAGAATATCTTGTATTGACATTTGAAGGAAGTAAAATCAATAATCTATGAAGATCATAAACACATTATTGAGATCCAGATTAGCAACAAATTCTTAATAGAGTAGATGCTCTGAAAGGGTGTTGGATAGCCACTTATATAGTTGATCATTTTTCTTGTTTCACATATTGACTAAGACATGCATCTCCTTGTCAGCAGGAAAAACAAAACCATTTTTCATCTACCATTCACCCATTTGCAATTACCACGAATCATCTCTTGGGGACAACCCTATAGACTCTTTTTTAGGCATTATTATACCATTGAGATCAATGAACTAGGCCATTTGAACTACATTGACTTAAGGTCCTTTAGGAATATGTAGGTAGCACTCAATTTTTATTGAGGTCAGCTCAGTCACCCCTTTCCCATGCTCTTGTCATTTTATGATAAACTATTAAGTTTGAATGCTCTGACCATTTTGTGAGTAACTGATAATTTTGAATGCTCTTGCTATTTTTTAAGCATAGAAACACTAGTTCATTTCATCTTGTGCCATGCACTTGCCATTTTTTAAGATCATTCTTTCTTATCTTATTAGCTTCTTATTTTCCAGACCATTCTCATTTGTTTGTCATATCTTCCATTTCTTTTGTAAAATTAATCATTTTGCTTTTATCATAATTTTTTTCTTCTATCCCATTTCTTAGGAGAACTACATTTAACTTGAAGTTTATGTAGGAACATGCATCCATGGAACTATATAGGCAGCATCCACTTGTCTGATACATCTAGAGTCAGCTTAGCCAACCCCTTTCTTTTCTTCTCTTGCCCCATTTCTTCTATCATTGTTCCTCTTTAATTATGGAACAATTGTCATTGATATTTGTTATGATGTGGTGGAAAGTAACACCTCTACCACACATGCATGAGCATTTGTCTTTAAACTGCACTAGCTTGGTTTTTGTTTGTGTGTGTTTTGCTATGTTTTCTTGGTGTTTTGTTGTGATTTCACACCTCTCCTTTTATTTCTTATCTTTTTCTCTTTTTATTTCTTGGTATTGTGTTTCCTTGATTGTTTTTTTGTTTGATTTTGCTTTTCTCTTTTGTGTTCAAGAATACATTGATGGTCCATATGGATCTTGATTATTCATATCTTGGTCTCATGTCATTAAGATGTTCTTACCTTTTATTTTTAAACATTTTTTGTTCCTACTTAAGTCTTGATAGATCATATCTTGATTTAAATTTAGGTGCATTTATGTTTATATTTTTCTTTTTCTTTTTCTTTTTTGTTTAAATGTAAATCGTTGTAACTCTAGTTTTGGTCATTATTTTACCATTATCCTTAGTTATAGGTATTCACATTTGAAATGGCTCAACATAATTAGAATCTTATGTCATTTTATGTTATTCATACTTATGATGCCTAATTTTTTTTATATAGAAAGCACTTTGTGCTCAGGTCTCAATGTCTTAAACATTAACATCAACTCCGATGAATGATTCCCAAGAACACTTTGAAAAACCTAGGCTCATGATATGGAATTAGGCTTCTAGGTAGCATGTATTTTAGGCTTCTTTATTTATGCTTATATGTGTATCTATTTTCATACATTGTGAGTCTAATCAATTCTTAGTCATTTTTCATTATTCCTCATTCCATTCTCTCCCAAACTTGAGTGAACTACATTAGCATGAAGTTCATGTTAAAACATGAGACCATAGAACTATGTAGGCAATCCTCAATTTCTATTGAGGTCAGCTCAACTATCTCCATTATTATTTTCATCTCTCTCATCACTTTGTGCATTCTCATATCGTTTTATATGGCTTTCTAAGCCATTACATCATTGCATGTACGTTTGTGCTCGCTCGCTTTAACCTATCTTTTTAATTATATCTTTGAGCTATTTTGCTTGTCAATTTCCCATTCTAGGGCCAAAAATTTGAACCAAATTCAAATCCAATAAGATCTATAGGGGAAAAATCATTATTTATTCTTTATCAATGATCAAAATTTGTCCTACTGGGGCACAACTATTTTATCACAATCAAATATTCTCTAATGGAGTACTTCTTATTATCTTCTCTTTGAAGACCACATTATAGTGGTACTTCCCTTCCTATAGTAGAACATTCTCATTTTTCCTCTAATTCTAAGCTCTCCACATTAAATCCCATGATGGCAATATTTTAGTGTGAAACTTATCTTGGGACTGATCAATGTTGTAAGCACATAGTTTGTACTCTCAAATTGGGTATGTTTACAGTGTGTCCCTTACATTTATGGATTATATTTTTCTAATTCCCCAAATCTTTGGGGCCTATTATATCTCTAATTATATTTTGATCATTGATGGTAATCATGTGTGCAAGCATTATCTCATCTAGATGTGTTCTATTCCATGGGTTAATCTCTTACTTGCTCTCTCTTTTCAGGAGTCCATCCTTCTCTTCATCCTAATATGTCCTCTCGATGGGGCATCATGGGTCTATTCCAATTTATTCTTGACAACTCTTTTATTTAAAAACATGTTACTTTACTTGAATGTCTTGCTAAGCCTTCTCAAATAGGGGGGAAATGTACACATACAATTCCTAACACCATTTGTGTTGAAATTGTCAATCTTACTCGAATTGAACTCAAATGCACATTTTAGGTCAAAATCCATAAAACATGATAAATGGTTTGAAATTATAATTTAAAAGTGTTAATTTAGATCAAAGTATCTCTAAATAGAGCAATGCAATTTATGGGTCAACTAACTTTGATCAATTCATTTTGAGTCAAACTGATGATTTTGCTTTTTTATGCTATAGATCACTCTTTTCTCCTAAATTCATTGGTACACACCATGTACCTTTGTTATTTTGTGTTGTAAAACCCCTAAATGGAAATACGGTTCTGTCACATCTAATGTCACCTTCTAATTCTTCTCAAGTCAAATTAAAACTCAGTAATATGACTTTTTGACCATTTTGATTAATTGAGGGCTAATTTTCAAATAAATTGCACAAATGTTGATTAACCTTATTTAAGGCTAATTAATCCAAAACAAGAGATTAAGTGGATTTTCTATGAGAGTTATTAAATATTTATTTTTAAAAATTGATTCCTATTATCTACATCATCAGGTGACATCATTTCTTGGGAAGACATTCCTAGGCCATAAATGCGATAAATATCAAGATTATGGGTCACCCACGCCTAGTTAATGCCTCCCATGCCTTTCAATGCCCATTCTTCCAAGGTCATGATGAAGATAATTATGGATTTAATTATAAATATTAGGATTATCCTCAACCACACATCTTCATCTCAAGATGGATGGTTCAGGTTGATCCTAACTAATCTCAAAAATCTATAAATAGAGAGGCCATGAACATCATTTCTAAGCTATTTTGGTGCAAGGTTATTATGATAAAATATATTTGAAGCTTGAATATTGAAAATTTATAATGCTAAATTTTTTCCAAAAGGATTTTCATTTGGTCATAGATTTTGTTTGCAAGCTTCATTGATAGGCTAGTTTAGTGATTTGGAATCAAGAGCCTAGGTTTTATGGAGTGATCTTGAGGCATTAGAGGATCTCACCACTATTGTTGACAAAGACAAGGATGCTTTGATCAAGGGAGAACATGTTTTTGAGCCACATGGGTATGGTAAATCCATTTGGGAAGGTAATATGGTGTTACTTTCTTTCATTTGTTTCTTTCTATCCCTTGTAATTCCCATAGGAATAGTAGGATTGGTTAGTTAGTTCTTTATGCATGTTTTATTATTTGTGGACTAATGTTTGACAAAATTGCTTTGTAATCCTATCTATAGTTTTAATGAGCTTCTTTCTAGGGACCCTATGTATGACACAAGGTACACAGATGGTTATATGGCTTGGTACTAGCCAATCTATGTAGTGGTAGATGTGGGTGGAGATAACAAAGGGGTAGGGCCAATGGTTGTAGATCCAAACATCCATGATGGATAGGGAGGGGTGGTGTTAGCTGAATCTTAGGCTTAGATATAGGTGTTTTAGGGATAGGTAGCCACACTACAAGGCTAGATCACCATATTTTAGGGTCATCTTACCACCGCTATAGGTGAGAGAGAGCAGACACAGGCATCCCTATGTATAGTTAGGCAAGAGAGGGACTTGTTGAGATAGAGGGTTAGAGTATGTGTAGAAGTAGGATGGCTACCAGGGATAGTGTTATGTTCATGGTACCTAGACACCATAGAGGAGCTCAAATATTATGAAGTGATGGTGCTAGACCAGTTGCCTCAGGCTATGAGATATGTAGAGTATAGAACTAGTTTGGCTAGTGGGCCCTCAATAGCTACTCCAGGTCAGTAGGTTGTTATAGTGGTTTAAGTAGGGGTCCTAAGGGGACCATTACTATGTACATGTGTAGGCATAGATATTACCAATGGTAGTGGTTCAGGCCCATGATTATGTTCATATGTGTTATTATGATGTACTATTTTGACATTAGCCTATGTGTTGATGTAGCAAGATGTATATTTTTTTGAGAGAGCTAAGACATTATTACATGAATTATTTTTTGATGATTCAATGTATATGATGTATGGTTTTTGATGTTATATATGATGGATGATTATGGTTCTTGTGGTACTCATGTTTATGATTATGGTTATGGCCTATGGTTCCTGACTTGTGGTGTATGATGTTAGTGTTCCAGTTAGTATCTTAGGCATGTGATGCTAGAAAGATAGTTATGATGTTGTGATTTTGTTCATGGATATGATAAGATGTGTTATTGATGGATGTCTGTTATATGATAATGTAATGGTTTTTTTATGGTCATATAGATGGAATGGTAAATGGCATATGTTATGATGTCTTACTCATTGATTTGGTTTATGCTTATATTGGTGTAATGATATACTTATAGGCTCATATGGTGTGATAATTTTAGATGGATAGGTTGATGTTTATGGTCTATTATGATAGTCTTACACTATGTTTAGTACATAGATAGATAGATGGTGTTGCTTGTTAACACTATTGATAATGTTCACACTTTTGATATGATTCTTTTTGTTCATGATCAAAGAGGTAGAATGTGAATATGGTTAAAGATGAAAATGCATGAAGTAATTAGGTAAAAAACTAGATGTGTAGGAAAGTGATAAGAATCATGAGAGGTATATCCACATGAACTGATAAAAGATAAGAAAAAGGAACGCGATGCCTTTTTATTGGTAAGGATCGACTCAAAACCCAAAGTTGGATTGGCTTAGTGAAGAGAAGCCTTTTAGATAATTCACATTATCATTCTTGGGTTTATAAACAAGTATCTTGATCACGTTGTGTCAATTAAGCTCATAGTCTCATGCACATGAGATGTGGAAGAACAATGGGTGAAACTAGAACCATTAGTGAGACAAGTATGACTTTATTATAGGTTTCCAAAGAGGTAGTATAAAAAAGTCTATGTTTATATATAAAGTGTAGACTACTCAATGTGGGAAGTCTACTAAGGAGAGCCACTTGCAGCTTTCCAAGATTATTGCATTTATGAGAGCCGATTGTGGTTTTTAAAATTCTTTCGTTTTTACTTGGGGGTTTTTGCTATTTTGATTTTTGTTTTAGGGTTGGGGAAGCTAATCAATGCAGGAATCTTCTAAGAAATTGATAGCTTTGAAAACATCTTTACTCAACCATCCTTCAAGGGATTAGTCTAAGTTTATGTGCATAGTTCAAATGCATTTAATAGCTATCCTTCAAGGGAGTAGTCCACCTTACATTTGGTAATTTTAGATGATTTTTCAATAGTTTTAATTTAAGGGAGTAGTATGTGAATGCTAAGAATAACCCATAGGTTGTTTATAAATTTTATATTATTTTCACTTGTCATATAATTATTTATACATGCTCAAGGGATTACCTTTATGAAGTCAAAACTAGGTTGACACAAAGGTCTAGTCAGTGAAAAAGGGTTATAGGTGGCAATAACCATAGAAATTGATTTCAAAGAGATGGAAAGTAATATGAGAACAATGCCATAGATAAAGCCATGGTACCCATAGTTCAAGATTAGGATATAATTGTGATGGATAATCACATGATTCAGTTTCAGTCAGTTGCCCCTAAAAAGAGGGAAGTGAATGTGGTTGTATGGGATGAGCTTAAGTTAGACAAATGATGATTATGATCCCTATTTAACAATAAAAGGGACAAGGTTCAGGTTCTAGTTTGCCTCTGAGAGAGGATAAATGATAAGCTAATGATCCATACTTATGGGTTATGATGTAGGGTTGAAGCCAATTGAAAGCAAATTTACCCCTTTTGATTTTCTCTATATTAGTTACATGTTGATTTTCCTTGAGAACAATATCTTTAATATTGAATTCTTGGACTTTAAGGTGTTAGTTATAGTCATGTTTGATTCACTATTGATAGACATGGATATGGGAAAGGGTAGCCAAATGATGTTCATCAAGTAGCTCAAGTTGACATAAACATTCCTAACAATAGTCATTTTATGAAATAAGATCATGCAAACATATGCAAAGGGAAGGTATTTAGATTTTAAGAGGCAATACAACCTTAGCTTCAAACATTAGAGAAAAATTTGTAGCACCTATAAGTGGTTTGGATGCAACTATGGTATGCTTATAAGGTAAAAGGGATGTGTAAGTGCCAATCCTGACTTGAAGCATTAACCATTTTGGTAAGCATGTTGTTAAGGGTTTTGTTAGTCTTTGGCTTATCTATTTGCTTGTGGGTGATAAGGTGATGAAAATATAAGTTTAATACCAAATATGTCAACAAAGGCCTTGGACTTGTTTATTTTTGAAGGATTTTCTATTATTGGTGATGATCTTATGGGGAACATCAAAATAGGAGATGATATGGTGGGTGATAAATTTGATAATCTTTTAATCTTTTTATTGAGATAAAAGGAATAGATTCTACCCATTTCTTAAAATATTCAGTCACAGTAATGATAGAATGATGTCATTTTGAAGATTAGGGGTTGATTTCACTGATAAAGTCTAGACTCCATTGTGAAAAGGGCCAAAAGTTCATAGAAACATAAAGACTATTACTAGGTGCATGATGTAAATTAGCATGTTGTTGACACTTGATACACTTTTTCACATAATCAAAATAGTATTGGTTAAGGGTGGGCCAATAATAGCCTAGGCAGAGGATAAGCTTAGCCACAATGAGTCAACTAAATTTACCCCCATAGATACCCTCATGTGTCTCCTTGATAGCATGAGAGGCTTTTAGACCATGAAGGCAACAAAATAAGAGGCCATTAAAACCTTGTTTGTAAATAATTCTTACCATAATGGTGTAACAAGATGTGCTCTAAATAAACACTTGATGGGAATTCCTAAATAGTCTAGAGGGAACTATGCCAAGGTGAAGGTAGTTGAAGGTTTGTTGATACCAAAGGTCAGGGAAAATCTCTTCCACACTAAAGATGGTTAGAGTGTCTAATTTGGTGTAGGAAGGTTTGATGAAGTGATGGATAATGACTGATAATTTGGAGTCTGAGGGTGTTGATAGGATTTGAGAGGAAAGAGAAGCCATGGTATCAACAAACTTGTTGGTAGATCATGGGGTGGTTTGAATATGGTAGTGTTCAAATGATGCTAAGATTTATATAACTAGTTGTCCATATAGTTGCATCATTTTATTCTTACACTAGTAAATGTCATTGACTTGGTTGACCACAAGTTGGGAGTCACCAGAGATATTGATTTTTCTAACCCCTAACACTAAGGTAGTTTGGAGACCTATTACTATGGCTTCATATTCAGCCACATTATTGGTGTATTCAAATTCAAGTTTAAATGACAAAGGAAGTGGTTCATCGATAAGGGGGATAAGGATGATACCAACTCCCCCACCCCACTGACATTTAGAACCATAAAAAAATGGTTACATGACTGGTAAAATCCACATGAGATAGACTTATGATTAATTCATCTAGAAATTCAAGAGGGGGAGGTTGAGTATTTTTTAGGGGTACATCATCTAATTAGTCGATAATAACATGGCTCTTGATTGATTTTTGTTGGAATAAATCAAGGTCAAACTCAGCTAAAAGTATGATCCACTTAGCTACATGCTAGTTTTGGTATGGTTTGGAGTGCATGTACTTGAGTGGGTTAATATTAGTTATGATAAATTTTGTGTGGTTAAGAAGGTAGTGGAAAAGTTTGGTGGCTATGAAGACTAGAGCCAATAAATGTTTCTTGATATGTGTATACTAAGTCTTATACTCAACAAGTGTGTAGCTAATGCAATAGATAGCTTGATTTTTGTAGTGTTTATCCTAATGGACAAGCATTACCCCTAGGGAATGGTTAGTTGTAAAGATATAAAAGTACAAAGTTTGGTCATCCTTAGGAGGTGTGAGGATAGGTAGAGATAGAAGGTACTCTTCGAGTGCATCAAATCCCTTTTGACAATCAACATTCCACTTAAAATAGATTCCCTTTTTCCAGAGGTGGTGGAAGGGTTGACACTAATCAGAGAGTTGGGAGATAAAATGGTGAATGGATTGGAGCTTCCCCTGTAAACTATGGTGTTGCTTAAGATTGGTTAGAGGTATCATCTCAAGGATGGATTTGATCTTGGCTAGATCAACCTCAATCCCTTGAAGGAAAATGATGAAGCTTAGAAGTTTTCCTGACAAGACCCCAAAAATAATTTTTTTGGGATTGAGACAGACATGATAATGGATAAGTTGCTCAAAGATAATCTTGAGAATGGTTAAGTGGTCTTGGTGAAGTTTGGACTTTCTGAGAATGTCATCCACATAATCTTCAATGATTTTATGGATAAGGTCATGGAACATTGGTAGGTTACACTAGCATTCTTAAGACTGAAGGGCATGCATATGTAACAGAATGTGTCCCATGGGCTGATAAAGATAGTTTTGTGTTGATATTTAGGGGCATAAAAATCTGATTATAACATGAGAATCTATCCATGAGTGATAACATCTCATGGCCTATTGTGAGATCAACAAGTTGGTCAATAATAGGTAGAGGAAAGCCATCTTTGGAAAGGTGAGGTTGAGGTCATGAAATTCCACATAGATATGCATTCCCTCTATGGATTTAGTGATAGGCATGATGCTCAAAACCCACTGAGGATAATCAATGGGTTGAATGAAGTTGATAGAAAGGAGGTGTTGGAGCTCTTCTTTGACAAGAAGAGCTATGTGAGGTTGCATGTGGTGGAGTTTTTGTCTGATAGGCTTGGCATCATGACTAGTCACACTATTGTGGGTGGAAATGATGGGTTCAATATCGGGCATATCAGTATATGACCAGGAGAATGCAGTAATGTGGTCTTGGAGGAAGGTAAAGAAGTCACGTAGTTCCTTGAGGGTGAGATTTTGGACTAGTTTGACAACATGGGGGTTATACTGAGTGCCTATGTAAATATCTATGGTGGGTTAATTAAACATGGTTGAGGTCTTCAAAGGTAAGGATTTTTGGATGGAGGAATCAAGTGCACCAAGGAAGGTGAGAATGGAATCATCATCCTGGTGCTATATAGTGTGAATGGTAGAAGAGTCTTTTCCTGCCAATTTAGGATGGACTAAAGGGATGGATACAAGTGACCCTTATTTTTTATAAGTCAGGGGGTCAAGGGTAATCATGTTCATGAAAAAACTTTAGGTGGGATGATGTTCTCATCCTCACCATAAGTGGAGAAGGTGTTGGTGAGGAAGGGGTCTCTTCTTCAACAATGGTAGGGGTAGTTTGTTTAGATTTATTATTATTGGGTAGAATGAAAATAAGGAGATGCTTCTCATGAGGCTTTCTTATCTCAATAAAAGTCAATGTTTGTGGTCCATGCTCATATCTTCCTAAACCAAATCCCTTCTAGGCACACCTATGAAGGTATAGTTTGGCAAAGTCTAGGTTGTCCAAATAAGGGAAGGTGGAGGTGAATGGTTGAGGTAAAGAGGGAGTGGTGGTAGCATTAATTATCTTTTCAATTCCACCATAGATAAAGTGGGTTTGATAGCTTAGAGGCCCCAAGGGGGTAATGGATCCAATGTTGGGGTCATAACCTAGTTCGTGATTGAGCCTTCCATATTCTTGGGGAGTTTGGAATGCATCAAGGGTGAGGAGGTGTTATTATCCAAGGTTAAGGCATTGAAAGGTGGGTTAAAAAAGATTAGTGATGGGTATCTAGTCTTTGGGCATAGACAAAATGGTAGATGCTTCAATGGAAGGAGAAGTAATGGCTTCAGCTTCCATGGGTGAGGGCTTGGTGGTGTTTATTTGTAGTGTTTTGGATGGAGGTAAGAGAACGTCATTAGGTTGGTAGGTTATATTTCATGATACAAAAGGCCTAGGGTCATCTTATATGGTAAAAACATGACCTTTGTGTTTAAACTTGACACAATGATGGAGGGTGGAAGGTACGCAACCCATGGCTCAGATCCAAGGTCTCCCTAGTAAAAAATTATACTTGAATTCACCTTTGACCACATAAAAGAGTTAGATGAGTGTGCAAGGTCATAGCCAAATGTGAAGGATGATGTTTCCCAAGGTAGTGGTCATAGTGTTGTTAAAGGATCTAAGGATGACTAAAGTTTTAGACATGACATTATCTAGTAGCTTGAGTTGTTCATAGGCATGGGAAGATATGATGTTGATACTAGCTCCCCCATTGATCATAATCCATTTAATGTGGGTTTGGTTGATGTGGGTTGAAATAAAAGAGGGGGATCTAGGTCCTCAAGATGGATATAAGGTATCTCTAAGTCCTTGAAGGTAATAAGGGTGGAGATTTGGAGAGTGCCTACAAAGGCCTCTATAGGTTGGAAGTCTCCTGGTCTAACATTTATAGCTTACATAGCCTCTATCATGGCCTGATAACGGTGGGGTGAGGTGGAAATGAGCTTGTAGAGGATCATCTTAGCTAGGGTCTAGTGAATTCATTTATGAATGACCCTTTTGATGGATTTAGAGGGGTTATACTCTAAAGTGCCTAAGATGGTAACTTTGGGCTTAGTTATAAATGTGGAAGTTTGGATCTGGTTTAGTTTAGGGTGACTTGGTAGGTATGTTCATGGGATGAACAATTTGGCCTTCCCTTTATCCTTTTTTGTGATCATGTGACCACATTAATAATATGGATAGAGGGGCAAGGTGTGATGGGGAGTTGGGTAGATTCTTTATCACTTTAAGGTGAGAGTGGAGGGTTTGGAATGTGTTGGTGACCGGATGTTAGGTCTATGGGTGGATGAATGGATATAAGGTCATCTACTAAAAGATCATACTCATCATAGAGTTGGTGAATAATGGCCTAGAGATATTCAAAACTTTCTATATCATACCTAGGTATCATGTGATAGGAGTAGATTTGACAGTCATCATACCAAGCCAGCTTCAAACTAAGAAGATTAAAAGGTCTGATAGGAGGTAATGTGAGGCAAGAGGTCTAAAATAATATTTGAAGAATGCTCATATAAGATTCTACTAGAGGTAAGAAAGGTTTAGGGATCACAGTTTGGGTTGATAATATGGGCATGTTGGTGGTAATAGGTTTGGTGAGAGATTGTTTGGGGAAGGTGGTGTTTCTAGTTGATGGTTTTGGTATGGGTATGTTGGTAGTTGGGGTGGTTAAGTTTGATGGTCTGACTATTGGTAATCTAAGAAGGACTTATGCATTAGATAATAAGTGGGATGGTGTAATCAATAGTAGTGGGTGAAATATGTTAAAAGGGGTTTTCTTTTTAAGCAAAGTGGAAGGGTGAGGCCCTAATATAGAGGGCAAGGTAGAGGGAGGTAGAGTCTTAGTCATGTGGCCCTTCAATGTTTTCATCCTCTTGGTTGTTGTTGGTCAAGACCTGGGTATAGGCTTGGGTGAAGTTAAGTCTACTTTCAAGGATGTGTGAACCAAACTTTGAGTAGAGAAGGCACCAAGAGTTTTGAAAGGTTTGGTTGGTGATGTGGTAGTTGTTTTGGTTAATTAAGAAGGTGAGGAATTGGTAGAAGTTTGGATTGGTTTAAGAGGTGGTGAAGATATGATGGATTGGTTGGTTAGAGGCATTCTATAAGGTTTAGGTTTATTAATTTAGGGAAGCCCTAACTATTGCTAGAAAGTGGTTTGATCCATGTCTAGTTTTGTAGCCATACCTAACTTTTGAATGAGTTTGGAAAAAGGATTATATACTGGTATGGCTTCCTAGGTAGTGGGTGTTGAGGAGACACCTATGGGTTGAGGAGGAAGGTTGATAGCCTAATTTAATTTCTCAATCAAGGGGGGTAAGTTTGGTTTGGGTGGCCACTCCATGAGGGGTGTTTGTGAAAAAGTTATTCCCCCGAGCATGATGTCCATATTTGTGTCTTGGTCTATAGTTAGGGGAGATGGTGGCATAGGAATGGTTATTTGTTTGGGTTGGCTATCCAAACCGGTGATTGATGATTCTAAATCCTCTATGAGTGAATCTAAGGAAAAAATAATCTCCTCAGTTTGGGCCTCTGAAGGAATGGAAAGTGACTCCACAACCTCGGTAGATGAAGTGGGGCAACAACAAGTAGGTTGGATGATAGGTGTATTGAGGACCATATTGACCATGTGGGCATTATGAGAATATTTAGCTTGTTTATCCTCATCTTTTAATTGGGAATGGTTGGGAAAAGGTTTCCTTAAGACGTTAAGAGCTTGATTTTGAGGGGAATTGGGATTATCCAGCATGAGTTCTCCTTTATTGATAAGACTCTGGACAACATTCTTGAAAGTATTACATTGGCTAACATCATGTCTAATTACCCAATGAAAATCACAAAGGTCATTCTCATTGTACCAAGTATGTGTTGGATGAGATAAATCAAACTATTGGGGAGGTTTGATGTGTGGAATTTTTATAAGGTTAGCTTTTAGTAGCTTCTCCAAAACTGAGGTATAAGATTCTCTAAGTGGAGTGAATTGTTTTTGGTTTATTCAGTTTGGGTTCCTTTTATTTTTGTTAGAGGTAATGGAAATTTTTTTTTGATTGACATTAGGTGGAGGGGAGGTTTTAAGGATGATGGCATTCATGGTTCCCCTAGTTTTGGCTCCAGTATTAGCTTGGTTGCCTGGGTTGGAGGATGAGGTTTCATTGATCTTGAAGGTAGAGTTCTTGTTTCATAACTTCAATTTAACCTCATCTATGGCCCAATTTTCTAGCTTACGTGCCATGGTAAAAGCCTCATCAAAAGTTATAAATCTTTGGACATGCAATGTAAAAGATATATGTTTGGTGCAGCCTAGAGCAAAAAGTTCTATAAGTTTAGGTTGAGGCAGGAAAAATGAAAGATGATTAATCAAGCTTCTCCAATGGGTGACAAAATCAATAATGGACTCATCATCAAATTTATTCATAGAATAGAGGTCCATGATAGATACCTTATTGGAAAAGTTAATGGAAAAGTGATATAAGAAGACTTGTGCTAGTTGGGTGAAAGAAAAGATGGAATGTTTGATGAGGGCAGTATACCATTCGAGTGTTGGGACAGATAAAGGCATGGGGAAGGTTTGAAGGATAAGGGAATCATCATAAGCAACCATTTAAAATGAATGCCTAAAATCCCTAAGGTTTTGCTAGGGGTCCTCCTTGCTTTGAAAATTGATGAATTTTGGAATCTCCCATTGAGGAGGGTAAGGTTTGATGGGGATAGAAGGATGAATAGGTTTGTTAAAAATCTAATCATAGCATAGGATGTTATGAGCCCCTAAAATGGATGACTCAAGGTTGGTCATCTTGTCCATGAGCATTTTCATTAGTTTAGTTTGAGGTGGTTCACCAAAAGGATTGTAAGATTGATATTGTGGTTGAGGTTGGGAAACATATTAGTAATTATTTGGTGGTTGAGAGGCTACCACATATTGGAATGTGGATGCTAGATGTTGGGTAGGGTAGGTGGATGATGGTGGTTGGGTAGTAGGTATATACCCTTATGGGTTAGGGATGTATCCTATATTGTGCGAAATGGGTAACTATTGAGGATTCCCTATAGATTGGGCATGGGTGGTAGTTGGGTTGGTGACAAGAGGTGAGGTAGTGACCTTTATGCTAATGGGTGGTGAAGTAGAAGGGATAGATACCCCTAATCTTGGTAAAGGGGTATTGACTAATGGGTTAGTTTTGAAATAGGGGAGGTCGGTAGTGATTGTGGTGGGTGTTCGAGTAACAAGTGGAGAATGATGGGTTAATGGTTGAGGAGTCATTATTAGGGGTGGAAGGTATAAGGGTACTAGTTGGTTGGATAGGTTGGTTTTCAACTGTGGTATCAGAGGGGTTAGTATACAAAGATGCCTAAGTGGTCAAATGTTGGGTGGTGATCATAGAAATAGGGATACCCTTCATAAGGTGGGATGGCATGCCATAAAGAGGATCCTAAGGTAGATTTGAAACTGGGATATGGTGAGGGGAGGTGTTAAGATAGTGTTGAAGGCAATTGGATTATTGTCTTAAAAAGTGGTAAAATCTAGGTCTCCTTAGGGAAATACCTAAGGAAAAGTATGGCTTCCCAATGGATGAGGTGGATCTTATACCTTAGAGACGTACTCCATAGATGAGGAGGTAGAAGAGGTTGATTTAAGTGACATGTTCTGCTCTACTAGGTCTCTTCTTTGCTGGCGAGTGAGAACCATACAAAAAATAGGGGAGAGAAAACAAGAAAAAACTCACCACTCAAACAAGAAGAAGATGAGAAAATTATCAAGGTAATCAAGACACACACTAAGAAGTACGTTAAGCCTAGAGGTTAGTTTTAATCTTACTTTTGGCTTATGCCTTAGTTTTTGAGAATGTGTGATAGAAATTGGTTTGTGGATCAAGCACTATAAAAGTAGTCTATGGTTGGTTTTAGGTTGTTTAGGTACTCAAAATAATATGTATTGGAGTCAATATATGGCTTGGTGTTGGGGCCTACCCCCTCACTTCATAATCCCATAGCAATAAGGGTGTCAGGTGCTTAGCCAATATATATCAATATCTAGAGTTTATACTCAATCAAAGAGTTGAGTTGGTTCTTCCCTTAGTAATGACCTCCAAGTAGGATTGCCAAGAATGGGTAAGGTGACCACTAGGTGATGAAATCCTAGTCAGGCCTTATCTCAATTTTTTATGATGTTTAATTGATGAAAGTGGTCTAGCTAGTGTGTGCAACAAAGTGATGCTACAATAAGATTACTTTGCTTTAATTCAAAGTGAACTAATGTTAAAATTAAGCAATGGATGTAGTTCATTTTAAACCCAAAATAAATTTTATTTTCAATTATGTGCATAGATAGAGAGAAGAGCATACAAATGCAAATAAAACACGAGTAAAGACTCTAGGTCCCACTAGGTGTGTCATAATTTTTCATGTAAATTTTCACTTAAGTTCTAAAGAAAGTGAAAAAAGAAAATAAATACGGGTGTGGTTGAAAAACATATTTAATTGTGTGTGTGTTGAATCAGAAGTTGTGAAGAACTCCTCTTTGGCTTGGGAGGAAGACTTGTAGATAAGAAAGCACTAAAACAAACTTGTTTATTTAATAGATAGTTGGATGGATTGCCTAGTGATAGCTAGATACTAGAAATGATAGTTGTCGATCCACATGTTTAAAAAAATCATTTTCACAAAACTAGAATGAAGGTACTTACATCAATTAAAAAATATTACTAAAATTGAACACAAGAATGATTGTTAATAAAATAGACTAGAAAGGATAAAATTAGTGATAAACTCATTAATACTAGTGTTAAAGGGTTAGGGTATGCTTCAAAAAAATTGAAAGAGGTCTATGAGTGGTCATAAATATAGAAAACTAGATGTGATTAGGTGTAGGTGGGTGAAAATAGGTTACTAGTTTTTACTGCCACAGGTGACCATCGATGGTTAGGGTGACCGTCAGTAGTTAAGGTGACCATCGACAGTTAAGCTAACCATCGGTAGTTTACTAGAAGTTAGTTGGGTGGGTGGTTGTTATAGTTAGCTTGTTGGTAGAATTTGGCCTAATTTTGACAAAGTAATGGTACCTAAGAGCTTGGTTCAGAGGTGATGACAAGTTGGCTCCTAATAAGATGGTTGATGTTTGATAACACTAATGATGCTAATTGAATTGCAAAAGAAAACTCTTAAATGCCTAAGCTCCTAATAATTATTGTAGATGATTTGACCTCCTAGGGCTCTCTTTCTTATAGGCACAAGCAAGAGGTAGAAGTGAAGGTGTAACTAGGTCATCTAAACATAATTCTCCCATATAAAGGCTCGCAACCAAAATTAGGTATGTTATATTTATAAAATCAATGTGGTTAGTTTGCATGTTGTTTGTTAAGAGGTGGATTATGACCATCAATAGGTATTAAAAGTATCTTAATTTACCTTATAAATATATTTATAGTGGAAATAAAAATATTTAGTAAATATTATTATAGACATCAAAAATTCATACACTTATGATTCTAAATGTCAAAAATACCCTGGACCTGCTTGGGACCCCCTTCGGACTAACCTACACCAATTTGTCCTCACCAAACCCATCTGCACTCAGTTTTACCTAGTTGAATGACCCTGACCATCAAGACCCTTTTCCTATGGACCTTGACCATCGATAGTCATGGAATGTCGATGGTTAGGGTCCACAAGAAGAGGGTCTTGATGGTTAGGGTCATTCAGCTTGGTAAAACTGAGTGTGGATGGGTTTGGTGAGGATAGATTGGTGTAGGTTGGTCCCAAGGGGGTCCTAAGTAGGTCCATGGGTATTTTTGACATTTGGAATCGTAGGTGTACAAATTTTTGGTGTCTAAAATGGTATTTTCTAAATATTGTTATTTCCACTATAAATATCTTTATAAGGTAAATTAAGATAGTTTTAATACTCAATAAGGTCTCAAGGTTGTGATGAACCTCCTATAGCAGATTACCTCTTACAACAGATTTAATCATAAATATGCAAAAATAAAATAACTCTTACCAATACCAGAAACACAAAAAGCTTATATTGATCGCAGGCCTCTTCGAGGGGGCAACCTCCTTTGAGCAAGCTCAATACAATGAATTCATGGATGCCTTTATTCGGCCTCAACACTTACTTATATACTAACTCTATTCTAACAACTACTACATCCCTTGTATGTGGGATAATTCAAATAAGCTTTAAGGGACGACTTACAAAGCATATGCGTCTATTACACTAATACGGTTAAGGCACGGGTTCCTAACATCCCCTCCCTCTTAAAAAAAAGCTTTGCCCTCAAAGCTTCAAATGTGGGAATTGTTGTTGAATCTGGAAGAGTGGTTCCCATGTTGCATCCTCTGGTTGCATGCCGTGCCATTGGATCAAGACCTCTGTGATGGAGCGGGATTGAAGTTCGCAGGTGCGCCTGTCCAAGATTGCTTCTAACTCGAGAAGGATGGAGCCTTCATTATCAAGTGATGGTAAAATAGTCTGCACTCAGATGTTGGATCCAAGAACTTGTTTCAAACAGGAGACATGAAAGACGGGATGAACTTGGGAGGAAGGTGGAAGCTCTAACTTGTAAGCAACTAACCCAATCTTTTGGAGAACCTTATATGGCCCATAAAACTTGGGAGCAAGCTTTTGGCACCCTTTTTGTTTTAGTGATGATTGCTTGTATGGCTGTAGACAAAGAAAGACCATATCACCAGGTTAAAGGTACGCTCAAAGCGGTGCTGATCGGCCTGCTGCTTCATTCGGTTCTGTGCCATGTGGAGATTGTTGTGCAAGGTGCAGAGAATTTGATCCTGATTTCAGAGAGTAGTGTCAACTGCCTGAACTGGTGAGCTACCAAGATGATATGGAAGAAGTGGTGGCGGTGCTTGGCCATAAACTGCTTCATAGGGAGTCATTTTGGTGGAAGTGTGGTATGAGGTATTGTACCACCATTCAGCTAGGGGAAGCCACTTGGCCCATTGATGTTGTTGGTCTGAAGCAAAGCAACGAAGGAAGGTCTCCAAGCATTTGTTGACGATTTCTATCTGGCCATCTATTTGTGGGTGGTACCCGGAGCTCATTCTCAACTATGTGCCTGTGTGACAAAATAGTTCTGTCCAAAAATGGCTAGTGAAAGTGGCATCACGATCTGAGACAATTGAAGAAGGAATGCCATGAAGATAGAAGATCTGATCCAAGAAAACTTGTGCAATTGTGGAGGCTGTGTATGGGTGGCTGAGTGCACAAAAATGACTATATTTGGAGAGGTGATCGACTACGACTAGGATCACTGTCTTTCCCCCAGATTTAGGGAGGCCCTCAATGAAATCCATGGAAATATTTGTCCAGATCCTAGTAGGAATGGGCAAGGGTGCAAGCAAACCAGGAGTCAATGTGGTTTCACCTTTGTGTCATTGGCATGTTTCACATTCGGCCACCATCTGTTTAATTTCAGTTTTCATGCCTTTCCAAAAGAAGTGTCGACGTGCCCGTTCATAGGTTTTGAGAAACCCTGAGTGCCCTGCTGAGGGGGAAGCATGGATTTCATAAAAGATAGCCTGATGCAGGTCTGAAATTTGGGGAAGCACCAAATGACCCTTGTATCGCAGGGAAGCACCGTCCCATGAATAATGTGGTACTACAGAGGGGTTAGTTGCTAATTGATTAATGAGGTGGCATAAGGAGGGATCATTTGTATACCCTTGTTGGATAGATTCCAACCATTTAGGAATGGGCATGGAGATGGCAGAGAGGGAAGGCTGGTCCTCGAAGGTTCTTGAGAGAGCATCAGCCACAACATTGTCTTTTCCCTTCTTATATGTGATCTCATAATCATAACCCATGAGTTTGCTGACCCACTTCTGTTGAGCTGGAGAGGAGACCCGCTGTTCCAAGAAATATTTCAAACTCTGATGATCAGTTTTGATGCAAAAATGGTTTCTGAGTAAGTAGGGTCTCCATTTTTGTACTGCATGTAAAATTGCCATCATTTCCTTTTCATATGTAGACAAAGCTAAATTGCAGCCAGAAAGGGCTTTGCTAGTGAAGGCAATTGGTCGGCCCTCTTGGAGAAGAACAACACCCAAGCCGATGCCATTGGCATCACTTTCGATGGTGAAAGTTTTGGTGAAGTCTAGCAATGCCAAAACTGGTGTACTACACATAACCTATTTCAGTTGGATGAATGCCTGATCAGTTGTTGCACCCCAGGTGAAAGCATCCTTCTTCAATAAGGAAGTCAAAGGAGCCGCAATCTTTCCATAATCTTTGATGAACTTGTAGTAGTATCCTGTCAGGCCTAAGAAACCACGAAGGCTCTTGAGGGTGGTTGGTTGAGGCCAAGTCTGCATAGCACTGATTTTTTCTGGGTCCACGCGAACCCCATTGGCGGAAACAATGTGCCCCAGATAGTCAATTTCCTCTTGACCGAATGAACACTTGGATTGCTTGGCACATAATTGATTGTCAGCTAACAATTGTAATGCCCTATCAATATGTTGGAGATGCTCCACCCATGTGCGGCTGTAGATCAAAATGTCATAAAAAAAAAAAAAAAATTGACCGAGAAAAGGCTGAAAGATTTTATTCATGAGTGCTTGAAAAGTGGAAGGGGCATTTGTAAGGCCAAATGGCATGACAAGGAACTCATAATGACCCTCATGTGTACAAAATGCTGTCTTGGGAATGTCATCAGGATGCACTCGAATTTGATGATAGCCAGAACACAGATCCAACTTGGAAAAGAATTTGGCCCCATGGAGCTCATCAAGAAGCTCATCGATGACAGGAATTGGAAATTTATCCTTGATAGTGAGGTGGTTAAGGGATCGAAAGTCAATGCAAAGGCGCCACGACCCATCTTTTTTGTGGACAAGAAGCATTGGGGAGGAATATGGGTTGGTGCTGGGGCGAATAACTCCAAACTTGAGGAGTTCCCAGACTAAGTTCTCAATTTCAGTCTTTTGCAGATGGGGGTAACGATATGGCCGAATGTTGGGTGGGATGCTTCCTGGAAGGAGAGGAATGTGGTGATCTTTAGGGCATGAAGGGGGTAACCATACTGGTTATAAAAAATGGTTGCATGCTTGTCGAGTATGGCTTGTAAGTCTGTAGGGTGGTTAGAAACAACGGGGGGCTGGAGTTGAATGGAATGCAGCTATGCAATGACCCCATGTGAGCCTTTCTTTAAAAGTTTTTCCATGCGATGAGAACTGATGATGCTAGTAGATCTTGGTAATAACCCTTTTAAGGTGTGCTTCTGACCATTATCTATGAACTGCATCCAAAGCTCAGAGAAGTCCCATAAAATAGGTCCTAATGTGCGAAGCCACTGTGCCCCTAAAACCACATCACACCCTCCTAAGGGTAGGGCAAACATATCAGAGCGACAATTATAATCGCCAATTGCAAGACGCACATTTTGACACTTCCCTTTACATGGCAATGTGCCCCCATTATCAATCATGACTTCAAAGCTAGAACAAGGGTATATAAAGCAGTCTGCCACCTTAGCAATGTGAGGATCGATGAAATTGTGAGTACTGCCCGAGTCAATGAGGATTGTGAGAGGGATCTTTTTGAAGCACCCTTTGACCTTCATGGTTTGGGGAGTGGTGACACCTGCTAGTGCATGTACTGAGATCTTAGGTTGAGTCTCTTGAACCACTGGGTCCTCTTCAGTGCCAGGTTCATCTTGAGCATCTTGAAATTCTGGAATATCAAGCTCGCTATCCTGCTCTAGTGGTGACTCCACATCTAGCAAGTAAAGTTTTTGTTGGACACACCTGTGACCCTTAACCCATTTGTCATCATAGTTGTAACATAATCCTTTCTCTTTGCAAGCCCACATCTCTGACTCAGTCAGGCGCTTGATTGGTGTGGTTATGGTTGTCTGCTGATTCACGGTGTTCTTGGCTGGTAAAAAGGTGGGAGGTCGACGCTGTGTGGAGAGTTTATCTTCTGCTAACTTAGCCAAACCCAAAGCATCCATCATATTTTTAGGTCGAAACATTTTTACCTTCGAGCGGATTAGCTCTCTGAGGCCACTAACAAAGCAACTTTTGAAGAAGTCATCTGACAACCCTTCAGTGTGATTAGCGAGTTTTTCAAATTCAATCTGATATTCATGAATAGTGCCTGTTTGACGGAGTTTGGTGAGAGCTCCTGTGAAATCCTTGAATGCTGAGGGACCAAACCTGCCCAAAATTAAGGATGCAAAAGTTGACCAATCAGGTTCATCATTTGTCTTGAGATACCAACGGTACCACTGAAGTGCTTCATGTTCCAGATGAAAGGAAGCAATTGGGACTGTATTTGCAGAATAAGTATTGTGGAGGTTGAAGAATTTGTTCAGCTCGATATATCCATCCTGTAGGATCGGTACCATTGAACCTTGGAAAGTCTAGCTTAGGTCCACGAGAGAAGTTGGAAGCAAAGGAACGATGCTCTGAAGAAGACTCCTCCTTCTGCACTCTATTGAGCAAGATGTTATTCTGTTGATTCAAGCCACGCATCATATCGATTAACTCTGTAAATTGAGATTTCAACGTGGTGATTTCTTCTTCCATGATTTTTGTGCTGACACGAGTGGTGACCATAACCAGTAGTGAATAGCCGGGGATCCTTCGGATTTTTTTCTTTTTTTTTTTTTTTTTTTTTGCTGCTTTTTTTTTGTTTTGTTTTGTTTTGCTGCTGTTTTTTTTTTTTTTTTTTTTTTTTTTTTTTTTTTTTTTTTGCGGCTGTTTCAGGAATGGATTGTCTGCAACTATGTGGTTCGAAATATCAACTGTGGATATGTTGTTTTCTCTCTGAACCTAATAAGTTGGATATGGACCGCAGGTTTGTTTGGCTGCCTAAAGGATTTTTAAATTCTCTCTGGCCACCAAAGCTGTCTGAGCGAGTACCGCTCTCCAAAAATTTTTGGCCACGGGTTTACTCCTTAACGATAGCTTTTGGTTTACCTCACGGGTGGGATCTAGTCAATCAGGATGGGGTCGTTGCCCTTTTTGCTGGCAGGTCCTCTCAATGGGCCAGCTACTTCGGGGTTCCTGTGGTACTCCTCACAATGAGTTTTAGGGCTTATGCCCAAGCACTTCCCACAGTTAAGCAGATAGGTATTTACCCAATCTGAAATGATGGAACCTGCAATGAAAATTTTCTTGCCAGAAAATGGCGCAGCTCCTGGAAAGCCCTGCTTTGAAAAAAAATTGCTCCAAATCTACCCACAAAGCCAAGAAAGCGCTCTGATACCAAATGTGATGAACCTCCTACAACAGATTACCTCTTACAACAGATTTAATCATAAATATGTGAAAATAAAATAACTCTTACCAATACCAGAAACACAGAAAGCTTATATTGATCGCAGGCCTCTTCGAGGGGGCAACCTCCTTTGAGCAAGCTCAATACAATGAATTCGTGGATGCCTTTATTCGGCCTCAACACTTACTTATATACTAACTCTATTCTAACAACTACTACTTCCCTTGTATGTGGGATAATTTGAATATTCTTTAAGGGACGACTTACAAAGCATATGCGTCCATTACACTAATACGGTTAAGGCATGGGTTCTAAGGGGGTCCTAAGTAGGTCCCTGGGTATTTTTGACATTTGGAATCGTAGGTGTATAAATTTTTGGTGTCTAAAATGGTATTTTCTAAATATTGTTATTTCCACTATAAATATCTTTATAAGGTAAATTAAGATAGTTTTAATACTCGATAAGGTCTCAAGGTAGACTATAGATATTTGTTGTGAACATATGTATCATGTGGTTTATGCTATAGATTTATTTCTAGATGGTAGACTATCTCAAGTATTTGCATGCAGTTTTTAAATCAATTCAAATAGTTATAGTAAATTTTTAGTGGTTAATGTGATCCACCATATCAGTTGAGTAACACATATGGTTATATGTATTTGATACTCCACCTTCAAACAACTAAATGATTTTTTTAAATCAGTTCAAACAGTTATAGTTAATTTTTAGTGGTTAATGTGATCCACAATATAAGTCAAGTAACACATTTGGGTTTTATTGATTTATGACTCCATCACCTTCAGAGTTCATTTTATTTCTTACCTTAGATGGACCTTAACAAATAATTTAAACATAACCATAGTTGTTATTGTATTTAAAAATTAATTGTCTCACATTAACATGCCAGCGTCTTATTGCAGTACTTATCTATTTTAAGTAAATGTACTCTTTTATTCTTAGTACCTTACTTTTGGTCATCTGTCGACATTAATATAATTTCTTTATTTTTTATTTGTATTTTGTTTATATTCATTGATGTTGTACTTCTATGTATTGCTAATACATTTTATACTAATTTGAATTATTTTTAATGGGTATTGTATAGGGGTCTTTTCTTTTATTATATTTATTTGTATGCTAACAACCATAATAAAATGAGGACACATTTCTATAATTGACCACTATACAACAACTGATGTTTTTTTATTTGCTTACACTTCCAATTAGGTAGCTATATGGGGATTTAGGATGATTCAAATTGTAGACAATAATGCTCATTCAGTGTCTGCTTTGAAATTTTAAGTTTAATTTTTTTTTATATATTCCTTAAAAGGTGGCCGACTAACATTTATATTCACATTTTAAGGGTCTTTTTTATATAGAATAAGGTAGTTTATTATCTACTTTTTTTTCTTGCACTCATAATTTTCTTCTACATTGGAGTGAACACCTCACAAGTTATAGTTTTTATCTTTGACATATACTCTCTTAGTTTACTATTTTCTCTTTACCTTGCCACTTGAGTACTTGCAAAGGATGAAGGACCACCTTAAATGAGTCTGGTAAACATTATGTACTTTTGTTAAGAGACATGTGTAAATTTTTGTATTAACTTGTTTGTATCTTAGTATTTAGAGTTAAATTCATTTTCCTCTCTATTGTGGATCTTGTTGTCCTTGTGTTGTTTCAAATGCTCAATTTTAAATTCCAATACATTAATAACCATAAATGTCTAGAAAAAATTCAAGAGTTGAATAGATTATTTTCCTAGGTCAAATATTCAGTTGCTTACTCAAATGTGAATATTGCAACTGATTAACTAATATTGCACTATTTATATTGTCAAGTTTCAAAATAGAAATATGAAAGTGAATTTCATGATTTTTAAATGGTATTTTCATATCCAAGTGCTCTGCTACAGTAAATGTGACTTCTTTGGAATTTAGTTGTATATTATGATGAGATAGTTAGTGTTTCATCATGTCAAAAGAATGATTTCAAATAAAAATTTAACGTGGGTTAATAAAATTGTCTATAAGTTGATTAATTAGTGTGGAGCTCTCAAATCTGACCCTGAATAAGTTTATATAATTTCTTAAAATCCATGACGTAAATTAATGCCTAATTGGTTATACATGTTGGGAGGTAATATAAACTAGGTATGCCAAAGAAATAAAATGAAACAAAATTCAAATTTATAGATATGTGATTGTTAAATCCCAGCATTAATAATTTTTCATAAATTACTAGATAAAGAAATCTTCTTTAGTAGTGATGCAAATGACAATTGAAAGTCTCCTTTTTTTTCTATTCCTTAGGTATGTTGAGATGAATTTACAAAAATTTAGTGATTAGATCATTCTCAATAGTTCCAATCAATAAAGAGACTAAACATTCCAAAACAATTATATTATTCAAATTCTTTTTCCTAGTTTAAATTACAGTTGCTCAAAGAGAATTATTTCTATGGTAATGAATCAGAATGACACTATTATGTTCAAGCGTCTGAAACCTTGTTAGAAATATCACCTAACATTTTTAAATCCATCTTTAACACATTATCCTTATGAATTGGGAATGACACACAAACAAATATATAATCACATATTTTTTTAATATAATAGATAAGAAAATTAAGAAGTATAAAATGTTGAAAAGATCAACATTGCCCTATTCTCAGAAGGATCATTCCATACAAATACAAAACCTTATATAATTTTTTTATCATGCTAAATTTCACACCCAACAGAGTTTATATCTTGCAATCCCCTTTTTCCTTCCAACGAAACATATACACATGATCGTGCTCTAGGGTACCAAAATTTACCACTTCTGGTGGATTCATTGGATGTTAGGAAATTTGAATTTAGGTTGCACTCTTTATGAGTGCTCCCATTGATATTACACCACACTACTACTACCGATTCTTGCAAAGTGTAAAATCCCTCAAACATTTTGGGATTTCTCTGATGATGGGTTGATGGAAGCACATTGAAATGTTTAAATATTTTACATTTTATAACTTTGGTCTAATCCAACACATTTGTTTCATCGATAACTTGTATTCTGAAATTACTATAGATATTGTCACATTATATTTTTCTCCTAGTTTATTTGAAATTGCTACATTTGTAGTGGCTAGTCCTTGTCTCAGTAGTGAAACTTGTTTAATAGTGAAAATTGTTTAATAATGAAAATTGTTTAATAGTGAAAATTATTTAT
Organism: Torreya grandis; assembly: GCA_037957365.1. Classification (NCBI taxonomy): domain Eukaryota; kingdom Viridiplantae; phylum Streptophyta; class Pinopsida; order Cupressales; family Taxaceae; genus Torreya; species Torreya grandis. The sequence goes on along the minus strand of JARHVA010003423.1, from coordinate 853,395 downwards.
GGTTCACTTTGGCTATGAATTTGTAATGTAAGTCTATTGCAACTTGTGATGATAGAAAAGGAGAAATAAATAAATAGTCTATGAAAACAAAAAAAAGTTAAAGACCTATGACCAAGTATAGAGCAATTAGTAGTCTCATTTTAGCTAAAATAATATGCTTTTCACATTGGCAATTGGGGAAAGGGTTTAATATACTTAATCATGCACTAGTTTGAATCCATAATTACATCGCTCAACCCAAAAATGCAATTTAGTGGATATCACCAACAAGGAATTTTTTGGCACTCATATGGAACAAATCTTATCAAGAGTTTAATTTTTGTTTCGAACTATGGTTGCCACCCTCAATACTGTTGTATCATGGTGGAGAAAAGTGTGTGAATTTAAGAGTATGTTTAAATAATATTTTGAAAATATTCATATATATATATATATATATATATATATATATATATATATATATATATATATATATAACTTTATGTCAAATTTTATAATTGTCAAAAAAAAATATTTTTTAAATATTTTTATTAATTATTTAAAAATGGAGTAATTGAAAAGTAAAAATTATATTTTTTATATTGATATAAATTAATAATACATCTAATATATTTAAATTTTAAATTATTTTATTATTTACATATTTAAAGTTTATTAAATTTGAAATAAATAAATAAATTTATTATATATCCAAATGTCTTACGTTAATAAAAAATATAATATTGAATTTATATTTAAAAAATTTAAAATATAATAATTATAAATTGTTAAAATTATATTTCATAAATATAAACACTTTAAATTTGATTCAACGATTTTAAAATATAACGAAATAAAAATGGCTTTAAACTATATTTCATTAACGATAATACTAAGTAGTTATATCCCATGGTTGAATAGTTATATGCCCTTCAAACTAAATACCAACATATATCCAATTAGCTGCCCAACGATCATGTGGGCATGATGAACATGTGGCACAACTTTGTGAACATAATATCATTGAAAGCCACATTAAATATGTGTAGGGTACATAATAAACAAACAAACAAACAAACATGCCTTTCCCGTGAATCACTTGTAGTTTGATCAAAGGATCAGGTTGGCCGAGAGCTTACCACGTGGATGGAAGAGATAAGATCCATGGCTCTTTCCATAAAATAATTTATTTCATCCTCTTAAATATTAGGCCCCAAAAATAGGTATCCATATTTCTAAATATATTAGTATACATGCTCATTTCTAACGCGTAAGTTTTGATAGGTAAACTTTTATTTAATTTTCAATGCTCTCAATAAGAATTTCTACTTCCAGGTTCTGGAAAGTTATGGAAGTTGTAAGTGGCTAACATTAAACTACACTTAGTTTTATGAATAACATACAATAGGCCTCCGTTTTTCTGCACTTATTTTTAAACTAGTAATTATATATTACTACAAAATTTTGTAAGAATGATGGAAAAAAAAATTAAATTAAATTAAAAATATTATATTATGATAAAAAATATTATTTGGTTTAATATTTAATAATAATTAAAATATTTAAAATTTTAATAATTTAAAAAAAAGGTTAAAAATTTTGTACTTTAACAGTGCATAAAATTAAATTTAAATATTTTTAATTAAGTATTTTTTCACTCAACATTTTTATCACTAATTATGATTTATTGTTAAAAAAGAAAAAAAAACTTAAAAATATTATACAACTAACACTTAAAAAATAACACCCTCATCAAATAGATATAGAATTTGAACAATACATCAAATATAACTTAAAAATTCAAAAAAATTAAAGTAAGGTAAGACTTTTTCACAGATGCATTGGAGGAAAAATTTAACCCTGAAACCATTATTGGAGAAAGAAAAAACAGGGAGAACAGAAAGCATACATCAGTCCTAATGATTCCCCTCATAAACACACATATAATCTCATCAATACAACAAATATAAATTAAAATACCAAAAGACTAAAGTAGCAAAGCCATTTTGACTGCACCACTGCATTAAAGTTTTTATCCTCAAGCCATTCATCCAGGGGAAAAAACTAATATAGATCCCACACAACATATACTGAAACTTCTCATGAAGTGGAATGGATGGAAGCATTCGCATTAGCATTCGCTATTACTCTTTCCACGAAATCCTTTTTGTCATTAGAGTGAGGGAATGGCGTGTCAATGGAAGGCAGCGGAACGGCCAAGAATTTGCACAGAGAAGACCATGCCTCCTTCACATTGAAGACAAGTAATTTATTAGCAGGCACCCTTTTTTCCACCTTTTCTACATGTGCCTCATATACACTGATAGCCTATTTCTTCTCCTCAAACCTTCCGTGGAATAATCCCTCCCATAAAAATAACTCACAAAGCATTTTTCATAGGGAATTTTTCTCTTCGCATGTAATGTCCCTTACTTAGGGGCTCCTTTTTCTAAGCAAAAGCTCTGATATCATTGTAATGTCCCTTACTTAGGGGCTCCTTTTTTCTGCAAAAGCTCTGATACCATTGGTATATCCCCAACCAATTGAGAATATAGAAAAAATAAAGCTCTGAACAAAGATACAAATTTTGCCAAAATAATTTCCAAATAAATAAATAAATCACAATATAATCTCTCAATAGCAAATCAAAGATCTTATCACTTGTTCTTCTGGATGATTACACAATTGAGTCTCTGTCATACAAATAAAATAATATGAAATATTCTGTCTTAAACCCCCGGGCTTTTGCAAATCTGAAAATTAAGCTTGAATCTGGACGTCTCGGCCTGATGTGTCGAACACACAGTCACCAGCGTCGGTCGATATACTGCCGACGTCGGTCTCTGTCGGTCCTTCTCTGTCGACGTCGGTCTTCAGTGGGCCGATGTCGGTCACTGGGGATCTCTGTCTGCCGAGGTCGGTATCTGCGTGGATCTGTACGGCCTGTACGGACTTCGTACGGCTGCCAATAAAGCACAACCTGTCTGTTGGACCCCTGATCTGAAGATATATGGCTCTAATACAGAAGATCTATATCTGTATAATTTATTGAATCAAAAACCTAATAAAATAAATCCCTGGAAAGCTCTGTGACAACTTCTGTATGAAGTTACCTCTCAAATCTGTAAACCTCTGTGATAACTTCTGTATGAAGCTATCTCTCAATATGGCAATAGATCAGCTGATATTTCACAGCCTCTGAATCGCACACACTGAAGAGTGGACGTTCTCCAATGCAGATGGAATCCTGGAACCCTTGGCTCAGTCTTCACAGAAGAATTCTTCAAAATCAATATCAATAATCAATGCACAATCAATAATGGCCTCCATGAGAAACCCTTATACCCTCAAAAAGATGTGTTTTCCCTAATTAGGGTTTCTTAAATTAGAATTAGGGTTTCATAATTAAAAATAGACTAAATAATTAATATTTGATTAAATCAATCAAATATTAATATCTCCCTCAATATATGTCGAATCCTCGAACCGACTGAAGTTGGTGAATCAAGGAGTGATTCCGCACATGACCATACCAAAATAAAGGCGCTCCACTGCATGTCAAATATCCCTAAATAATAGGAGCTCAAGCCAAATGTGTTTGAAATAGCCTAAATGAAAGCCAACTGTAGGAATTCTGCAAATCAAAGCCAAGCCAATCTCCGTCATGACCCTCTATCCATCCTATCAGCCTACGAAGGTCGCATAATAGGCTAATCATCAAGTCTGTCAATGTCCACGAAAAAGGGGACATGACAATCCGCCCCTCCAGAAATTGCTTGTCCCCAAGCAATCTCGGAACAATGAACCACTCAATCCACCTGGATCCCAAATGTAGTTATGCTCTGCATTGTTGTAAATCAATGCAAGTTCCTGCAATATCATCAAAAGTAGATCAAAAAGGAACCCATAATCAAACTGGAGAATGCAACTCAACCAAACTCTAAAAGCAAAACTGCCATGGTCAAGAACACATGAGAAACAAACTCTCGGAGCATCATAACCCAAATAAAATGGACAACTCAAACTGCCAATTCCATCTACAAAAGATGGTGCCAATCCATCCCATAACTGATCACTCTGTAAAGGTGGCATGATCAACTGTACCACACTGTCATCGGTGTGAGAAGAATCAATCTGAAGACTCGACTCCACTGGTATGCCAAACTCATCAGGACCAGGTACTCTCAAATCCTGAACATGTGTGTCAGCTCCAACAACATGTTCCTTAGCTACAACTGTCGAAACGTACTCACCAACAACACTCAATGTACTATCCTCTGAACATACCTCCATACTCTGAATGCCAGCGTTGGACTCATCCTCATCTAACTCTGAAGAAGCTGCTGCTGAAACTATCTCATTATCACAATCTCTAGCTCCCTCATCCTCTGCAACTAACTGAGAGTCCGAATCCCCATGACTAAGCTCATCCACATGTCTCTCAGAATCTTGGTGAGCCACCTTCATTGTCTCTACCTTAGGCTCTGAAGCCTCTGCCTTTGACTCCTCGGAACTATCATGCTGTTCGAGATCTTCGGATTTCAAATCCTCATAATACTCCCATATTATACGATATGCCTTGCCCTTAGGCCTCAAATGACAATTGTGATTGGCATCATATGGATCTTTGCAGTATAAGCAAAGCTTTCTCCTATTAACGGTAGCACACCTATTATCTCCTATCTCATAAGAATCATGGGACATGCTGCTATCTTGTCCAACTGATCTGTAGTGCTCCCTCCTCAGCTTAACAAAGCGATCAAAAGACAACCTCTCCCGAACTCGAGGAGTTAATAAGTCCCACTCCTCATTCGTTGTCATATACCGTGTGGATTTGTCTTCGAATGTAGGGTATGAAAGAAATTCATTTAACCTCTTCAAACTTAGTTTCAACTTATTCATATCATAGTCCCACTGTCTCTGAGTACTTGAAGTACTTGGAATACCCATGATTACTTCGCTGATTCAATCCACCCAAACTACCCAACAGGATGGCAGAACATTGGCTCTGATGTCCCTAACAAGATGGCAAGAATTTGGCTCTGATACCACTATAATGTCCCTTACTTAGGGGCTCCTTTTTCTAAGAAAAAGCTCTGATACCACTGTAATGTCCCTTACTTAGGGGCTCCTTTTTTTCTGCAAAAGCTCTGATACCACTGGTATATCCCCAACCAATTGGGAATATAGAAAAAATAAAGCTCTGAACAAAGATACAAATTTTGCCAAAATAATTTTCAGATAAATAAATAAATCACAATATAATCTCTCAATAGCAAATCAAAGATCTTATCACTTGTTCTTCTTGACGATTACACAATTGAGTCTCTGTCATATAAATAAAAGAATATGAAATATTCTGTCTTAAACCCCCGGGGTTTTGTAAATCTAGAAATTGAGCTTGAATCTGGACGTCTCAGCCTGCTGTGTCGAACACACAGTCGTCGGCATCGGTCGATATACTGCCGACATCGGTCTCTGTCGGTCCTTCTCTACCGACGTCGATCTTCAGTCGACTGATGTCGGTCACTGGGGATCTCTGTCTGCCGAGGTCGGTATATGCGTGGATCTGTACGGACCTGTACGGACTTCGTACGGCCGTCAATAAAGCACAACCTGTCTGTTGGACCCCTGATCTAAAGATATATGGCTCTAATACAGAAGATCTATATCTGTATAATTTATTGAATCAAAAACCTAATAAAATAAATACCTGGAAAGCTCTGTGACAACTTCTGTATGAAGCTACCTCTCAAATCTGTAAACCTCTGTGATAACTTCTGTATGAAGTTATCTCTCAATTTGGCAATAGATCAGTTGATATTTCACAGCATCTGAATCGCACACACTGAAGAGTGGACGTTCTCCAATGCAGATGGAATCCTGGAACCCTTGGCTCAGTCTTCACAGAAGAATTCTTCAAAATCAATATCAATAATCAATGCATAATCAATAATGGCCTCCATGAGAAACCCTTATACCCTCAAAAAGATGTGCTTTCCCTAATTAGGGTTTCTTAAACTAGAATTAGGGTTTCATAATTAAAAATGGACTAAATAATTAATATGTGATTAAATCAATCAAATATTAATATCTCCCTCAATATATGTCGGATCTTCGAACCGACTGAAGCTGGTGAATCAGGGAGTGATTCCGCACATGACCATACCAAAATAAAGGCGCTCCGCTGCATGTCAAATATCTCTAAATAATAGGAGCTCAGGCCAAATGTGTCTGAAATACCCTGAATGAAAGCCAACTATAGGAATTCTGCAAATCAAAGCCAAGCCAATCTCCATCATGACCCTCTATCCATCCTATCAGCCTACGAAGGTCGCATAATAGGCTAATCATCAAGTCTGTCAATGTCCACGAAAAAGGGGACATGACATCGCATACCACATATTTATATGCATGGTAGACTCTGTCATTTAGGCTTTGATACCAGCTTTCTGAGTCCCGCATGGTTATTATTATCTTGGCCTTAGGATTGGCCTCCATCAGTTTTTCATACACCTTCAGTGATGGGGAAGTCTACGGTTGCTCTATACCCCAGAAATATACTTTTCCAATTCCTGCAACCATTAAGATCTGTTTTTAACCAATATATCTGTGAATAAAAATGTTAAAAAAAATATTTTTATCATCAAAATAAACATCACGTGCATTTTTTAATAAGCTTAATACAAATTAACACGTGATGTAATTGTACTTAACGAAAAAAAACATCCATCAATAAATTCTGTTGCTTGTTTATCAACATTTCCTTATAGTGATAGCAAGGGAAGTCGAGGCATGTCGTAAAGATAATGTCCCTGTATGGGATAAGCCTGCTCCTATCACCTTCAATCCTTTCTCATGCTCTGCAGATTCTATCAAACAAACATGTCATTAAGATTGTAAATTCTGATATAACAGATCATTGCAATTGTTAAGAATTTAGTTGAGAGAAAGAGGCCTTATTGTTCATCTTCTCCATCTCCATGAAAGTTTGTGAAAGTACAAAGGAAAGTTATTAGTAATACATGTTATTTATTGGAAAATAAATTTATTTAATTAATTTGTATAATTTAATTAATTTGCATAATTTACAGGAAAGTGTATGTACACTTGTCTTTTAGTTTAAAAAATTCATAATTGTATGTACATATGTTTAAGTTAAAAATTTCTTTTAAATCTTTTTTAATTAATTTGCATAATTTAGAGGGAAATGCATGTACATTTGTCTTTTAGTTTAAAAAAAAAATAATTGCATTACACATGTTTGCGTTTAAAAAATTGTTTTATTTTTATTTTTAATTATATTAAGAGAACATGAAAAATTTGTTGTACAAGGAATAAAATAAGAAATTATTATTTTTAATAGTTTTTTTTAAATCCAAAAATTATAAAAATTGAATAAAAACTTTAACAATATAATTCATTGGGTAATAACTGTTGTTTCAATCAATTTTTATAGTGCCCTGCTCCTATAACAACTAAACAAATCATTTATAAATTATTGTGTGTATATATATAAATAATCAATTCTTTTTTAACTTTGAGAAACCTTCTAAACCTATGAAAAAAAGTACCACTTCGAAAATCAACTACCAACAAAATCTTAACCCCTGAAATGCACCATCCAGACAATTGCTAGCATTATATTCTATTGTATGCCGTCATGCTCATATCGTAAGATCTAGTAATGCCGCGTGTAATGTCAAACGGACTAGATACACAGCACTAGAACAATCTGGCTCATTCTGTGCGTCGCGAGCTGTGGAAGCGTCAAGAATTAAATCTACCTTTGCTAGAACCTTCTTCCAACTATAAATTACTCATTCTGCCATAACGCCCATAAAAAACAAAGTGTCCAGCACAAAGTTTCATTTCCAGTGCGCGAGTTTCGAGTTGTGAGTTGTTGCAAAATGTCGATTATTCGAAGCTTCTACAGCAGGAGATCCTTCAATGTCTTCGATCCATTTTCGCTGGATCTGTGGGATCCTTTTCAGGCATTTAATTCTTCTATTTTAGCAGGGGCCCCCTCCTCAGATTTTACAAGGGATGCAGCGGCTGTAGCCAATATTCAAATTGATCCTGAAGCTCATATTTTCAAGGCCGACCTTCCTGGTATTATTTGTTCTTAGCAATCATTCATTCTATTTCCCTGTTCTCTGAAAAAATTTACGGTAGTGGATTATGCTGGACTTTGCAGGACTCAAAATGAATGAGGTGAAAATAGCAGTGGCGGACGGGCGGATCCTTCATATAAGCGGAGAACGCAGCAAAGAATAGGAGCACAAGAATGAGAAATATCACCGTGTGGAACGCTCACGCGGCAGATTCTTCCGGTGATTTAGGCTGCCGGAGAACGCGAAGGTGGAGGAGGTGAAAGCTTCCATGGAAAATGGAGTGCTCACAGTCACTGTGCCCAAGCAGCCTGAGCCTAAACCTGAATTAAAATCCATTAAAATATCTGGCTGAATAAATGGAAAATGATATAGGATTGGTATATTTGGGTTGGTGATGGCTTTTTATATCTTCAGTAATCTTGTATTAAGATGTGAAAAGTAGGGGATGTGGTAATGGTGTGAGAGTAGGATGTCAAAAATGGAAAGGGTTTTGCCGTATCTGTTGTAAATCCAGCGTTGGCAGTTGTGAAGGCAGTTTGCTTTACATTTCTATGAATTGAAAGAAGTATCTACAAAAATGTGTCTCATTCTGTATTGCACAAGTGAAGGAAATTAAAGGAGATGAGCAGAACAATAAAACAAGCAAACGTTATACTCAATTGTATAAAAATGGTACCGTGGGAGAGTTCTGCTGCAGAAAAATTGGAAAGATGTGCTCTTTCAATGTCTCCTTTTTGGCGAACTCTGCTAAAGACGAATAACAGGTTTTGAAGATAAATTATTAATTATATAAACTCACATTAAAAAATAATAATGATACGGACTCCCTAATCGTTATTATTATTATTTTTTTAATTGGAAAGTTTTGTAGGAGTGGTATGTAAGCTTTTCTATTAAAGACGATTGTAAGGATTTGAAGATAAATTATTGTATATATATATATATAAATTTAATAATATAATATATATTTAAATTTTGGAGGGGTGATATATAAGTTTTATTTAAAAATATAATTTTAAAATAAATGATTAAAAAATATAATTTTAAAATAAATGATTAAAAAATATTTTTTTTTAATTTTATAAATTGAATAATAATATAGTTTCTTTAATTTTAAATTCATTTCTTTTTTTTTTAAAGATTACATGTTTGAATTTTGTAAGAGTGGTATGTAAACTTTTCATTTAAAAATATAAATTTTAATATTATTAAATTATGAAATTTAATTATTTAATTTTTTGTTAAAAAATTTAACATTATTTTTCAATTGTAAAAAAGAAAGGGAGTTTATTTTTGGGTTTGAGATTTGAAAACTCATAGATTGTGAAATATGATATAAATTTTTTAATATAATATATGAAAGTTAAATTTAATATATATATAAAATATTAAGGAAAATAATTAAAATGAAATTAGAGTAATTTTGAAGAGGATTCAAATTTAACACTCTAACTACCATGTGAATTAGGTGAGCTCAAGCTTTAAGACGAAATGCTCTCATTAATTATACGATTGACAATCATGTTTAATATAAATTGAGATGTCAAGGCGGCATATAAAGTTGATGATAAAATTTGAATCTATGATTATAAATTATTATCCAATAACATTATTCAATATTAAAGAGGGCATGTAACAAATCCTATATGTGTCTCAATGAGGAGAAAAAAATTCATTCGAATTCAAATATGATAAATATATGTGGAGATTTTTTTTTTATAAAATATTTATAATGAATTAAATATATAATTTCCAAAATTTAGTTGTGAAGATAGAGTAAAATTTGTTATGAAAACATTTTATTGAGATAAATTGTATAGCTTTTATTTGTAGATTGAGATTTTGGGAAATTATAAAATTTATCAATGAATTTGCTTTTTAGCATATGCATTTTGTTCATCAAGATAGCTTTATAATTTAATTGTGTTATAATTTATTTTTGTTCTATTGTGTTATGATTAGATGTTAAACTATGGATGTGTTTTGCCTTCAAATTCAGTCTTTGTTGATGTTGGAATTTGTTATTAATAGAAGCCCTTTTGTCATTTATGGATAAAAGTATTTTGCTCATTAAAGGGCTTCCATGGCTAGTTTTATAAGTTGACAAGGGAATTTGATTTATAACGGCTTTAGAAGATTGGAAGGTCATCGAATTTTGTCTACCATCTTTGATAGATGTTTTTGACCTTATTAATTAGAGAATTTACAATACAAACAAGACAAAATTATAAATATTTCACAATCCACACAATGAAATGTGCATACAAAATTATTTATCTAACAAAAACACAATGAGCGTTAAAAAATTGTTAAAATATCATCGAAGTAGATTGCCCTGTTGATTAGTTAACGTGTTTTTTTATCAGGGGATGTCATTGTTGATCAGCTAACTGAATGGTGTTCCAGTGGGATAAAAATTGGTTGGCAATTTGATACTTTATTGGTAGTGGTGGGTTTAACTACCAACTATAACATTGATTCAATCCCACCATTTTTTGGAGAACGTAGAACAAAGTCTCTCATGGCTCCAGTTCTTGGGTGGACAAAGTGGCTAGGAAATAAACAACCACTATGTTTGTTGAGACCGAGTCTTTGAAGGCCACTGTGGAGGAAGGATTTTTTCTCTTACGAATCCTTGACAAAGTTGTTGACTAATTCCAGTTCCCTCTGTCAAATGCATTGGTTGGGAAGTTCCAGGGAAGAAGACACAATATAGACACCATTAAAAGTTGGGCTAGTAGAAAGTGGAAGCTTAAATGACAAGTTGAGATCTAAATATTTGTTAAAGGTTTATTTATTTTTTCCTTTTTTGATCAAGAGAACTGTTCAAATGCTCTATCTAGAGGTCCCTGGTTCGTAGGAAAAACTTGTTTCTCTCTCAAAAATGGAAACAAGAGATGGATCTTAATAAGGAAAACTTCAATAAACTACCCATCTATGTCAAACTGTTTGGTCCTCCATAGGAATTTAGGGAAAAGTAAGTTTTGATGGGTATTGCTAACTCTTTTGCTCATTTTATTACTTTCAATCCAATCACTATATTTAGAAGAAGACTAATGTTTGTTATATTCTATGTCAATGTATTTTTGGACAAAGAGATCCCATCCTCTAACAAGTCATTGTCCAAATGTGGAGATTAATCTCAAATGATAGAATATGAAAATATGTCATCATTTTGTTTTATGTGAGAGATTAGGCCATGAGCCTAAAGTATGCCATCTAAAAAAGCAAGGAAATCCTATATGGAAGAGACAAGAGGAATTCAATAACCCCTCCACCCAAGCAAAAACTCAAGAGGAAGATACCATTCTTTCAACACTAGAGGGAGAAAAGGAAGACATCAATGGTTAAAATAATCAAGAACAGAGAAGATATTCCCCATCTAAGGCAATATATAAAGCTCACCAAATCCTTTCATATGACCCAAGGTCAAGTAAAATGGATCATCTATGGGACTCAACTACTATAGTCCTTGGAAAAGACTTGCAACCAAATGTTATTTTTAAAAACAAGCAAGAGGAAGAAGACAAAGCTAAAGTTGATCTGGAAGTTTATTTAAAATATCTTAAGGATAGAGAGATTGGAAGTCCATGGAATCCCAGGATCAGAATCATCATGAGGAGAACGAAGGTACCTTGGAGGATACAATGATGAAGGAGGATGGAAAGGCTATATATCTTAAGGATAGAAATATCAAAGACATGGAAGATTAGGGACATAAGCAGAACAAGGAGAGCAAAAGAATGGCCCTCTACTTCCAAAGACACAAATAGAAACTCAAGCTTTGACTACTGAGTTAAATGTAAGCAATATAAGGGTTATTACTTTTGGGTAGGGATATAAGAATGAGGAATATGTTAGAAAGGAGTTGGATGGATCGGAGGTAGAGCTTATCCACGATGGTGGAGAGGTCAAAGGAAATTGGAAATCGGTGTCAAACAAAAAAACCAAATCTAAGAGAATGATACAAAGAAGTGTTAGAGTAAAAAGGAGTACCAAATTAAAGGAGATTCTAAGATCTAGATCCAGATATTCAGATAGTTATTACTATTGAGCATTTGTATGTTAGTTAGACGTGAGTTGTCTCTCTCTTTTCTTCTAGATTGTTTCCATGGCTTGGTGTTTTGTCGGACCCAATATTTAGTAGTGTCTATTGTTGTGTAATCAAAATATATGTAATGTTTATCTGTGTGTCCTTGTTTTCAGTGGATTGTAATCTATTTCTTGGGTTTATTTGGAACTTTATTATAATATATGTTCAACTTTTTTTTTTTGGTGTTTGTTTGTTATTGTATATTTGTTTATCCATTGGTGGATTGTTGTAGTTGAGATTCATCTGAGAGATCATCAATTTATATTTGCATTTATTTTTAAAATTTTTTGGGTCCTTTCAAGACCCCTTTTTATCCTAATAAAAAAATACATTTTTTAATTAAAAAATCGTCCAATTATTAAAAAAATAGAATATTTCATTATAACATCTTAAAAAATATTCCATCATTTTTAGATGCTAAAAATTATAATTTTTTGAATAATAAGTAAATTTAAGCCATTTGATTGGCTAGATCGAAAATAAAAAATTCTTTCACTAAAAGATATAGTGCCTTGCCTTGGCAAGGACTAAAATAAGATGTACATAAATTTATATCTAAATATTTTTTTTTCATGACAATTAATCTCATCAAATTTAGAAAATTTGGAACATCTTTCCAAAAAACATTCATATGGTTGTTTATTTTTTCACTTTTTTAAATAGTTTTTAATTTTTTTGAATAAGTTTTCATGATTATCTATAAATTGCCTCAACTACCTTTGAGCTATCTTATTTGTTTTTCCATGTCTTCGTTAAAAATAAGGGTAGATTTCATGTCCTTTTACATGGAGGACAAGTGAAAATTTACCGAGGAGCCATTACTTGAGATATATTTATCTTAAAGAAACAAGAATGACATCTATTTTTTCAAATATGTTTGATTAAAATCTATTTAAATGCCTCATAAATCACACTATGTAATAATCGCATTTCAAGACAATATTTTTTACAAAACAATTTACTTGTGAAGAATGATGAAAAATCACATTTAAACTTATACCAGATTGATTTACATATCCAAAATTTATGCATAATAATTTTTTTTATTGCATAAGGGCCAAGATAATTGAACCCTTTAAATAAAAACCCAAGTCTATCAACAAAAAACAACTTATTGTAAATCACATCTTAATAAGAAGATCTTCATTGATAAATGATATAATAAAATCAATGATGAGATTATTGTATTGAGAAAGATGAAAATAATTATTAAACACTAGTCAATATTACCATTCTATAACTAGGAATTCCAAAGGTCTTTAAAAGTACAAATCTCTTCATTAAACAACTTTTTATTTTGTAGTAAATCCTTTAGAGACGAGGTAAACAGTCCTACCAAATTGAAAAGTTGGGGAAGCTTAGCCCATGTCTAAGAGATAAGTCTTTCCCATTTGTTTCCAAATTTTACAGAAGCTAATCACTAGTAAATAACCTTTGATTTTGATGAATTTAGCATATAGGATTTTATCTTGTAAATTAGTATGCTCCTATTTTCCTACAATAGTTGATAGTTGAAATTTGTGCTTAAGGATAACTTTTCAAGGTTCATTTATAAAAAGAACCCTAACCATCCACTTGGATACAAGACCTTTTTCTTGTGTCCAAGGATTAATAATACCCAACCTAACCTTGTGTCTTTGTTGAGTATAAAGAGTCCAAGAGATCACAATCATACATTTCTGACCATCCCATATAGCCAAATAAAATGTCTCACCATTTGAATCAATTTAAGATAGTAAAATTTGGATGGAATCCAACAAGAGGATTAATACATGAGGGAATAGGAAGATGTTATATGCAATTTGAACACACCCACATAACGATAAGAACTTCACATCCCAACTATCAATCTTTCAATTGAATTTGTGAGAGAACTAGTTGCACATCTTAAAAAAGACAATTCCAATGCCAAAGGGAATGTCAAAATAACTCATGACTTCCTGATAACTTAGTGGCTTCCATTTTTTAGGAATCCAATCATTAAAAATTTCCATTTTAATAAGAAAGAATTTGATTTTGTGCATAAAAAACATAGATCCAAAAACCATGTAATAAAAATTCAATACTTCCAAAACATTATTAACAAAATTGATTTTTTAATTTTGTATAAATAACATATTATCATGAATAAAATGAGAAATGAGAACAATTTTTTGATATAACAAATTAATTTCTTTGATTTTTTTTTTTTAAAAATGAACTTTTAATTGTGTCCTCAACTATTAATTAGCTACTTAGGTACTTCAATATATTTATGTAAAATTTCCTAAAATATATCGATCTTGAAACTTTAAAGTGTACATCATAAACCTAGAAATGCCTCTCATTTCCTTTTTAAAATATTCTTGTCATAAAAAAGGTGCCCTTTACTAAAAATTGGTTAAGATAACTTTAATATATTTATTTGAGAATTTTTAAGGGTATTAATCTTACACTTCAAATATATTTATTTAAAATATATAATAATTTTGATGTTTTAACGTTTGACATCATAAACATACAAATGTATCCTTTTCTTCATTTTGAGATCTACAATATTGAATATTAAAATAACAAGATCAATATTTTTTAAATAAATATATTAATTTTGATGTTTTAATATTTGACATCATAAACTTAAAAAAAATTATGTTTTCTATTTTAAAATACTTTTTCTTTCCTTTTTAAAATATTTTTGTCCTGACCTTTGGTTAAAATACTTTAAATATATTTATTTGAAAAACTTTAACTATATCAATCTTAATACTTTAAATATGTTTATATTTGAAAAATATTAAAAAGTATTAATTTTTATATCTTAAATATATTTATTCAAAATTTTACAAAATGCCTTAATTGTTTATCTTAAATTTATTATATAACTTTTTCTATTTTTAAGATGGGTTAATGATTGGTAACTTAAATTTAATTGCACCATCATATTAAATTCAAGAATATATATTTAATAAAAATAAATAAATGACTCCAAAGTTCATTATATGTTTAAAATATTACTTTAATTATTCATACTCATAAATATTATACACTATTACTACCCATCTTTATTGTTGTAAGTTACATTTTTGGCATAATAAAGTGCACTATTAGTTTAAATATATTTAAAATATTTATTTGAAAGATATCAAACATTCATCAATTTTGACTGACTTGTTTAAAAAACTTTAGAAAATCCTTTATTTTTCTTTTAAAGTATGTTATCGTCAAAAATAGGTAAACAATATACCCATCCATATAAATTCTCCCTTAACTATTAAGTAACTTAATACTTTAAATATTTTTATTTTAAAAACTTTAAGATATATCAATTTTGATTCCTTCCATATATATAATATATCTATTTATAAAATTATAACTTTAAATTTATTAATTATAATTTTTATATTTTATATTTATCAATTTTTAAGTGTTTAAATTAGAATTTGTCGTAATTATGTTGTATTTTGAAAGGTTCTCTATTGATTAACATTTTTTTTTAAAAATCCAAAAAAATGATTAATTGGAATTAATTTGTTTGAATTTATAATTAACCTTTTATTTTCTAGCCAATCATATGGAAATGATTTCTGTGCTGAAAAAATATTTAAAACTTTTACAAAAGTAAATAGAAATAGTTTTAAGAAAGCAAATAAAAAATATTATTTCAAATATTCTGATTGGTCCAAAAAAAACATATGTTATTACAGCCTTCACTTCAATGGAAGGACAGTGGTTTGGGTTTCTGTGGAACAGTCATGATTAATTCACACTCTAAGAAGTTTTGCAGGGGGTGGGTGGCGATTCTACCTAGTTTTTCACTGATAAGCTGTTATAACTAGCGCACAATGACAAGGGATATTACAAGGTTGTTGGTTGCTGGAACTAATTGCAACCACCAAGTGCCCTCTTATTCATTCATCTCTGCTAAACGTACCTCTGCCTACTTGATCTATACCCACCTTTATTAAAGCCACAATTTTCTTTGGAAACAATCTCAGATTTTCTATTATGATCCTGAGAACCTTTGTCAATTCACAACACAGATCAGACTCTCTATATGTTATGGCGAATTTCTCCTCTACTCCTTGCTGGACTTCTGCTATTTAATTATACCAACACCTGGGTAGCCTCTAGTGTTATGTATAAAGGTTCATTTTGATGATTATCAATGACAAGATTGAAATAAACTGCTGCTTTTTTTTGTCTTATAGATAAATCCTAGTTGCTTAGGTATGTTCAGGATTTTTCCAAGATTGAATTTTTAAGGGAGGTTATATAATAACAAGGGCTACTGAATACTTCAACATTGCAATTTTCAAAATCATTTGTACTGCTACATAAATTTTAGATTTGTGTATTCAATTTTCCAAAAGATTAGTAGCCAGATGCTACTAAATTTTAGGTGGTAAATAACAGCCAAATATCCTTTACTTTTATGTTTATAATAATAAATTTAGTTTTCTAAAGTTTCAGTTCCATGAAGGGGCGACTTTCTAAAATTTCTTAACATGTTATTTCCCAGTTTAATAATTCCTTGGATTTTTAATTCTTTTCTATTCAAACATTTTAGGTTAAGATTTATAAGAATTATATTCAAATAAATGGCTCATATTTTTATGAAAATTTAGAATTCGAAGCTTCCCAATCCCTTATTACCCATCCCACTCTCACTTCCCCAGTCAACTCTTGGAATTTTACATAAGAGTGAGCGGCATTATATAATAAATGGACCTCAGAATGAGTCGCATGCCCAGCTAATTTCCTTAAGCCAATCATCACAGACCCCATCATAGATACTGTAAAAAGGAATGGTTTTGAGGCCACATTGGAACCACCTCAAAAGCTGGGCGTCAAGCTTTCATCCATCCATATCTGTCATTGGAATCAACAACTGGATCATCGAGAAGTATTTTATTTCATACCAATAACCTAAACGTTGTATTAGATCCTAGTCCAAAAAAAAATCTATTTTTCCCCCAATTCATGGTTATGCAATGATTATTCCATGGATACCAGTGCTTTCAATTGGCAAAAATGAGTGGTGTTTACAGGCGATGTGTGTGGACAACCAATTACATGGAAACTCAATATAAGCTTTTAGGGTAAAATGTTGAAATGGGTTATGAAGGGGTACATCTCACTAGAAAACTAATTCGTCCACTACTTATCATGATTTTACTGAATCAGTTGAATTTCCACTGGTATAATTTTTTAATATTGTCTCTCCACTATCTGCAGTAGTTACTAATGTTATTTTCCCCTCCTAGTTTATCGTGAGGTTGAGTTTTGTTTATAATATATTTGATAGCTTAACCACCGTATGGATGGCCAATAACCATTTCTTGGCAGTGACACCAAATTAAGTGGGCAGACAACAAGCTGCTCAATTTGGTCTAGAGTTAGTGAAAACCTTGCTAAAACTAGTGTCGTTTTCACCAAGATCATGAGAATGGTTTATCGTAGGTTTTTTTTTTTTTAATTTTTATTTTTTTTTAAAATTAATATATGTGTAGGTGCAGTTATCTTATAAACAAGGCATTCATGAGAGAATCAAACATGTAATGTAATTTTACAAATCACATCACTTGTTAATCTTTATTATTATGGTCTCAATTTATTGACTTGACACTCTGCACTTTTATTTTTTGAAGTAGTGATAGATGGCCTAAATTTAAGTTCACTATTGTTTTAGTTGAAATAAAATTTTTAAGAAAAAATAAAATATCTAAACTCTATTATATAATTATGATATTGTGATTTTTTATTTCCTTCTTAAAGTGATAAGAAAACCTATCTTATGATTGATCAAATCGATATAAAATTTAAGGTTAACCATTTATATGGACAATCTCACAATCATTACACTCATCACTACCCCTACTTTTCATATTAAATTATACTTTTAAATAATAAGGCACACCATTAACTTTTGACATTTTCAATCTTATTATTTATGAATTATTACTTTTTAAAAAAAATGTTATTTTATCAAAAAATAAAAATAAAAAATCATTTTTGTAAAAATACGTATTTTTTAATAATATTTTATTTGTTTTTCAATATTTTTTAAACTTAAAATTTGATATTTGTAACATTATAAAAAAATTTATGTCATTTATTTTTTCAAATCTCTGGTTTTTATTTAATTACATATTTTTAATTAATCTACATTTTAAATATAATTTATAAAATTATTTTTAACACAATTTTAACTTTATTTCAATACATAACTAATAACTATAACTAAATAACACTACTTTTAATTATTAAAAAAAAAATGTATACATTTAAAAATTAGTTATAATGAAAAATGTATGCATTTTATAATATTTATATTTGAACGCCATGCCAAATAAAGCATTTTTATGGTGATTTTTTAAAAGAAAAATAATAACATTCAAAAATACCTTGTTAACATATTTTATGTATATAAAATTAATAATATTTTATATTATCTTCTTAAATCAATTATTCATATAAAATAAAAGCCAAATTTGAAAAAAAAAAAAAAAAAGAATATGATAAAAAACATATTTAAAAGATTTGTCATAAAACAATAACATATAGATATTTATTCTTAATATAAAATCTTAAAGTCCAAAATCTGAAAAATATAACCTATAAATAATATGTCAAATTAAATATGTTGTTCATGGACATCTTAAGAATAATCAATAATATTGAATAAGCCAAATTCATCATTTTGAACAGATACATTTTCATTTTCAAGACCCTGAGTTTATTCTTGGGCATAATTATGCTCTTCCACTTGTTCTTGTATTTCCGCAAGTAGTCTAACATGATTCTTTCCAAATAACCCTTTCAATGGTGGTTGAGGATCCTTTGACATTTTTATCACAATGATACACTAAAATATCCTATCTTCAAATGAACTTATTGCATTCCATCTAGAATAAATTTAATAGGTAGATATTTAATGCTTTCACAGTCCATATAAATTGAACTTATAACTTTTGGGAATAAACTATATTGTTTTTATTTTCCTCGACATTTTAGGTCATCATCCATGATCCTTCTTTAGGGTAAATGATTTCAGATCATCATCCATAATCCTTCTTTAGGATACAAGATTTATCTTCGCTCTTGAAGAAGGATCATAGATGATGATCTGAGACATCGAGATAAATAAAAACAACACTGTTTATTTCCAAAAGCTATAAGTTTAATTTTAATAGTATTAAATTATAGAGACCCCAAAATTTGGGACTCAATTTCTTTTCCCCTAATAATCACTTCATTATTATTTGATATGTAAGTTTTCTTGCTAATATAACACACATAGTTTAATGTGGTCTACATTTTTTAATGCTCCAATTTTATCCCAATGCATTTAAATCTTAGTGTTGTGCACATGTCATCTTTATTTTGACTAATCTTGTAGTATTTGAATTGGATGAAAATGGCTCATCCTTACGTCTATCTTAATTGACAAAAATTGACAAGTTTTCTCATGTGTTCAAATCATTATGTTTGCTTTGACTATGTTCTAGTAATTTTTATTTATAAATAGTCTAACCCTATTAACCCCATGACATGATTATATGCAATATTTTTGATTGTTGGGGCATGAGTGATTACTTCTATAATACCAATGTGAATCCATGAGATCATGTATTATTTCCATCATAAGACTATAAGTTGGGTAGATTCACAAATTTGGGGGACAAAAAACATGACATAATTAAAAATATAAAGAATTTTCCATAAAGGGTGTATGCCCTTTAAAAAAACAATGTAGAACGGGAAAGGGTCAGTCTTGACCCTAAAGGGCATACGCCCTTTACATGTTATTTTTTTTGCTAAGTTTGATGTTTTACAAGGATATATTTAGTAAAATGTTAAGTATAAGTTTGCATTTAATTTTGTATTACATTTTATATTCTTATACTTTAAATTTAGTAAAATATTAAGTATGCATTTACATTTAATTTTATTTACATTTTATACTTATGATTTAAAGTTATTTTACTAAATATAAAAAATTAGGGCCACTCAACATTTTCTAAAATTAATTACAGAGCTGTAGGATTTACCATTTAGAAATTATTTTTTCAAATTCTATTTTGGTCAGTAATTAGTTTTTATAATTTCAAAACCAGAAGATTGAATTAGAAATAAGGTTTCAAATCATGTTACATATGTAATATATCTATACCATTGATGATTATGTGCCTATTTTACTAGCTTAAGTATTCCTTATCTAATTTATCTACTTGAGTATGCTCTACCTAATTAAATAACCAAGCCATAGCTTGATCTTAAGGAGTATGCCCTACCTAAATACACAAGCCATATATTTATATTTACTATTCTCCACTGGTGTCAAATTAAGTGTTCCACTTACTCAACCTGGTCTACTTCAAGGTCCTCTAGAAACTTGCATGCAATTAGGTCTCTTCTTAACCATAAATTATCTCTTCATCTATCACAAAAGGTCTTCTCAGTATTGGTATTGAAAGACTAAGGACCTTATTTTTTAGTATTATCTCTTGAATTCTTAGCCTCTATATTCAAATCAAAAGACACTTTCAATGACTTAAAATAGGGTACTCAGTCTCAAGATAGTAATCTACCTTCAAACAAAACCCTTCTTTGAGTCCTAAATCACTCAATTATACATCCTCAATTATTTTAAAAATAATTTTAGGGTTTCACCAATTATTTGAGTCAAGATTCTTAGTGCATGAATAATTTCGACTCAAAATTTAGACGACAACTCTACCCTTTATAGGCCTATTAGGTTGAATTCTACCTCTTAAGGACTTGATACAAAGAGGTCTTTAACTATGTTTTTTTTAGACTCATTAAATTCAAAAACTCAATGAAAATATTAGGATAATGATACAAGACTCATAGGTGTCTTTACACAAGCTCAAAATACCAATTAGATCACCAAAGTGCCCAAAAATTTGACTAAGTCCTAAGCTTTATTATAATATTTTGTATAGGCGTGTTTGGTCTTAAAAATGTGTTATTCATATAAGATCATCAAATTATTCTTATAAATATTTATTAAGATGTTTGGATACTATCTCTGAGGATAAGAAACCAATTTCCTTTATTGCTTTCTTAAGAATTAGAATTCAATGGAAACATTACTCTTTAGGTTTAGATGGCCTAATCCACTTAATTGGAAGGATATTGACTTGGCTTAACTATCAAATTATTTGAATAAATTTACTTGTGAGTATTCTATAATGTTTACATAATAACATTGGACATTCATAAGAGGTTTATACTCAAACAACAAAGTTGGAAATGTACTATACTTAGAGTTTGTTATCTTTGCCTTGGAATCTTCTTAACAACCTTATTCTTAACTTAGAAAATGAAATTTAATTAATGGGTATATCAATATGAATAAATGAATAGCCTGCAAAATGAAACCTATAACATATATATAGTAATGATATAGTCATTCATACATTACATCTACCACATACATGGTACTACATGTAGGTATTCAGTTACTCATACATGACATCTTCCAACGATCATGATATGGTCACTCATATTGGACATGAATATAACTAATAACCCTAGTGAACTCCATTTCTACCAACACCATTAGCCCCAAAACCCTAAACACTAAACTTTAAACCCTAAACATTGAAATCTAAACCCCAAACCCCAAACCTTAAGCCATAAATCCTAAAACATGAACACTACATAATATACCTAAACCCTAAACCCTAAGACCTAGAACTTTAACCCTTAACCCTAATATATTAGCCCTAAACCAAAAACAATAATCCATAAACCTTAAATTATAGTCCCTAAACATAGAATCTTAAAATATTAAACCTTAGACCCTAAACCTTGAAACTTAAATGTAAGCCCTTAACCCTAAACCCCAAACCATAAACCTAAAATCCTAAATCTTAAACCCTAAAACCTAAATTTAATCCTTTAACCCTAAACCTAAGACTAAAACCATAAACCATTAGTCATAAACCTTAAACGTTAACTCCTAAACCAAAAATTCTAAACCTAAATCAAAAATTGAAAACCCAAAATCTTAAACACTAAACCTAAATACCTAAACCTTAACCCTTAACCCTAAACCTTAAACCTAAAACCCCAAATCCTAAACCCTAAGTCATAATCTCCAAACACTAAATCCCAAACCCTAAATACTAAACTCTAAGTTCTAAACCCTAAACCAACCCCCCAAAACCCTAACCCCAAACACCAAGCACCAAACCCTAAAATCTAAACTCTTTTTCCCTTGAGACATAAACCATAAATCCCAAACCTTTAATCATAAAATATAAATTATAAGCCCTAAATCCTATCTATAAACCATAACATTGAAACTTAAACCCTAAATGCTAATCCCTATACATTAAACCCTAAGATGTGAATCTTTAACCATTAGCCATAAAATAGAAGCCCTAAATTTATAAATAATAAACCTCTAACCATAAACCATAATCTTGAGTTATCACTTATATATAGAAAGGAGAGGGGGAATTGCTAAGCCATATCTTGAAAAGATAGGGGTCATTATAACTTATATAGAGAAAGGAGTGACTAGGGACATTCATGTAAAAGGATTTGAAGGTGGATTCAATATGAATTCCTAAATAATATGTGTGTTTTTTAATCATTGGGTCTATCAATATGCATACGGACAACTTGTAATTTTCAACTTATACCATACATGTAATAATGATGGAGTCATTCATACATTACATATACCCAATACATAATACTACATGTAGGTATGTTGTCGCTCATACATGACATATTCCTATATTTGTGATATAGAAAATCATACTAGACACAAATGTAGCTAATCACCCTAGTACACTCCATTTACACTTAAACCATTAACCCTAAAACCCAAACCTCAAACCCTCAACACCATAAATCTTGAACATTAAACCCTAAAACTAAATCCTAAACACCATAAACCTTAAACAATTAACCCTAATAAATTATCCTTAAACCCAAAATAACAATACCTAAACCCCAAAACCTATACTTTAAACATATAATCTTAAAACCTTAAACCCTAAACACCATAAACCTTGAACAATTAACCCTAATACATTATCCTTAAACCCAAAATAATAATACCTAAACCCCAAAACCTATACTTTAAACATATAATCTTAAAACCTTAAACCCTAAACTTTATATCCTATACCCTAAGCCCCAAAATCTAAACTTTAATCCCTTAATCCTAAAGCCCAAACCATAATCCTAAAATCCTAAATATTAAACACTAATCCATAAAACCTTAACCCTATACCTTTATTATTAAACACTAAACCTTAAACATAAAATTCAAGATCATGAACCTTAAACCCTAAACATTAAACCCCAAACCCCAAGCCCTAAACCTTGACCCCTAAAATCTTAACACTAAACCCTATCATTTAAACCCTAATTACTAAACCCTAAACTTTGAAATTTTAATCCTAAACCACAATCCTAGAACCATAAAACCTCAAACCCAAAATATAGACCCTAAATCCTAAAACTGGATAAACCTTAAACCTTAAAACCTAAATGCCAGAACCCAAATAATCAACCCCAAACACTAAACTATAAAATTTAAACCCCAAAACCTTAAAAAATAAACCTAAATGACAAACACTAAACATACATTGTGGAGACCACACCCTAGAGGAATGATGCAAGCATTGGTAGTTCAACTCAACCCCCTCTCCACTTTCCTATCATAATTGCTACACAAGTGCACATATTTCAATGCAAGGAGAAAACATGCCATAACAAATTCAATGGTACAAATGCTAATAATTTATACTCATGACCCACATCATTATTTGATAATAACTCACAAACATGAGAAGATCCAAAATGCTTTGGCCCTTTCACTCAATGATTTGGAAAAAACTGTCTAGAAAAAGGATTTCAACTCATATAAAGCAAGTGAAAAGAGGTAATTTTTAATCTATCATCATTTTTCATCATCCTTCATTGTTCAATGAATTTTGACATGCAATTTTAAAGAGTATATTATCTTATTTCCACCATGTAAATCATTCAATAATCTCCCTAGAGTAATCCATCATGACCCTATCTAATCCACTAGACATGAATGAGAATAATCACCATATTACACTCCAATTAGAAAAAAATAAATTGAAACACCATTCAAGATTCATCTAAAAAATATATTTTTCAATTTGAAAAAAATTTATACTAACTACTAGATTGAAACACACTATACTAGATGAGGGAGTGACTAGGGATGTTGGAGTAATTAGGTATGATAAGGGACAATGAGGGAATGCTTAGGGATAATGAGGGATGAGGATAAATGAGGAGGGGGTGTTTAAGGATAATTAAGGATGATGAGGGTTGATGAGGGAGTGATTAGGTATGATGATGGATAATGAAATATGATGAAGGATTGACTAGGGATGATAATAAATGATGATGGTTAATGAGAGAGTTATTAGGGATGATGAGAGTGTGACTAGGGATGGTGAGGGATGATGAGAGAGTGATTAGGTATGATTAGGGCTGATGAGGTTTAATGAGGGAGTGTTTAGGGATGATTAATTACAATGAGGGATGATGAGGGGGTGACTAGGGATGTTGAGGGTTGATGAGGGAGTGATTATCAATAATGAAGAATGATGATATCTAATGAGGGAGTGATTAGCGATAATGAGGGATAATGAGAACCGATGATGGAATGAATAAGGATGATAAGTGAATACTAGGGTTGATGAGGGAGTGATTAGGGTGATGAGGTTAAATCAGGGAGTGTCTTATGTGAATTTGGAGTGCTAGAATATGACTTTATTCTACATGACATTGGAATTATGCATGAGATTGTAATTAAAGAATGCGTGGATTGACCATCTATCTGACATTTATTTTAGAGTGAATGGTATCTTTTTATAATGAATTTAAATTGTGTTTCAATTTATTATATTTCAAATGGATCTATTAGGGTGATTATCTACATTCATGACTAATATAAGTTATCGTATCATGACTACATGTAGATGTCATGTATGAGTGAATGAATACATATATTGAATAGGTATGTGATAGATTTCATGTATGAGTGATTGTATAATGACCATAGGTATGTTAAAATTTACATGATATATGGTAGTCATTTATGCATATTGATAGATCCATTGATTAAAAAACCCATAAATTATTTAAGAATCCACCTTCAAGCTCAAGCATTCAATCAGGTAGAGCATATTCAAGTAGGTAAAGTAGGTAGGGCATATTCAATTAGGTAAAATATGAGGCATGATCAATGGTATAGATATATTACATATGTAACATGATTTGTAACCTTGTTTCTCATCTATCTTCTGATCCTAAAATTTTGAAAACTAAGTATTGACTAGAATGGAATTTGAAAAACTAACTTCTAAATGTTAAATCCTACAGCGATGTAATCAATTTTAGAATATGTTGAGTGGCCCTAATTTTTTATATTTAGTAAAATAAATTTAAATTATAATAATATTAAAATATTATTATACTTAACATTTATTTTACTAAATGTATCCTTCAAACATGGCAAAAAAATTACAGTCCAAAGTGCTTAATAACTAACTCTCTCTCTCTCTCTCTCTCTCTCTATGTGTGTGTGTGTGTGTGTGTGTGTGTGTGTGTGTGTGTGTGTGTGTGTGTGTGTGTGTGTCTTTCAAAATGGCGTACACCCTTTTTAAAGGGCGTACTCCCTATGTAAAGGATGTGTGCCCTATGCAAAGGACATATGTCCTTTCAACATTTTAATTTTTTTGGATTTTCTCTAAAAAATTTCTTTGGGTAAAAGATTGTGGAGGTCTGAACCTAGCTTGAAACTGGTCATAGAGTAACTCACTTAGTTTTTAGGAAATTTAGGAGTCTTTTTCATTTTTGTCCACACATCTAATTAGGTAAATTTTATTTTTTAAAAAAAATTATATGGGTTTCTAGTGGAGAAAGTGTAGTTTTATAATACATAATTTTTTTTAATGTTAGAATATTATTTATAATTATTACTTAATTTATACATAAAATACCTTATTATGGATTATATACATATCGTCACAAATTCCCTTATAAATTTTTGAATATTAATTACAATTTTATAAAACTTATATCTAAACAATATACATATTGTCAACTATGCTTTGAAAAAAAATATTTTCATGAAGTTAAGGTCTAAAATTTGTGTTCGTACACTTGCAGTTTTAATTTTTTAGCTATCTTGAATTGTAAAATTATTTAAAAATTATATATGTAATAAAAAATTAATAAAAAATATTATCAACAATCTTTGACATTTCACATATCCATATATGAAGTTTCATATAAAATTTCAATCGTTTACTCCAAAAAAGAGTGTTCGCACACATGTAATCTCCTTATCTTTTCACAAAAAATGACCAACCTATTGTCATAAATGCATCTATTTTTCATACTTTTATAATCTAGGTATATATATATATATATATATATATATATATATATATATATATATATATATATATAAAATCTAATTTCAAAATTTTGCAATTCAAGTTCTTATGTCATTGTCAAATTCCTTTTCTAAGTGTATCTAACAATCTGTCCAAGTTCAACTATTGTTATTTTTAGAAAAAAGTGTCTCTTTATACCTCCCCATTTTCCCCTCATTATCCTACATCTACCTTGTTCACTACTAATATTTTTATTAGTATATTTTATTTTTTTTTGCACAACACACCGTGATTCTCCAACAATCATGGAACCCTCTTTTGGCCTCTTACTACACTCCTGATCATGCTCGTGGCTAATTGATCTCAACATTCTTAATTTTTTTTTTTTTGTCTAAGTTTACATACCAAACTAAGTATTTAAATCAAATCCATTGGAAATAACACATACGTGCATGAAAATTTCATATAAAACATTTAATATGAAAGTAGAGTTTTGACCTCCCAATTTGCATTTGAAAATCTAGCTCACTTGGCTCTCTAGGGCCACTCTATGGGTAATTTTTTATTTATGTGTCAAATCATCCTCCTATACCTATCCCATTGTGACTACAAATCTCATGTAATAAAATTTCATATCTTACACTTGGTTCTGAATGACTTCTTGATATCCTTTCGACACTTAAGTAGATTTTATGAAATCTAGTCATTTTCCTTGGCTAGGTCTATTATATGGGTAAGTGCATAAATTTGGGGAAAAAAAGGAGGCCTATATGTGGGCATATTTTTCCTAAAAATTTAAAAGTCTAAACTTCAATAGATAATTTGATATGGATACAATCAAAATTCAAGGATGATATAAGAACATGACTTATAGAATTTTAAGTCTAGTTTCCAAAACACTATTTTTTTAAAAAAAAATGGTTAAGTATAACTAGGTCAAACCTATAAAATTTGAATGTGAACTCCTATTTTTTAGGAAAATAGAGTAGACAGTTGGTTGTGTGGGTCCTCATTTTTTAGCATCATCTAATATTGTTTAAAATAATTTGGTAAAACTTTTGAGAAGATTATCTAGTTTGTGACCTATATATTTTTTAATTTTTTCAATGAATATTTTTTTTATTAATTTTAAAAGTAAAAAAACCCTAAAATTTGATTAAAAAAATGGATAACCAGCCATGCAAGGCCCTTAACTACCTCCAAAAAAAAGCTAGTTTTTTTCTAAACATGTGTGGAATTAGGCCTAGTTTATAACCATCTAGTTCTTTTTTTGCATTTGGATCAATGAAAAAAAAAGATACACAAACATATATAGGAATGTATATTTGAGGCATGTAGTGGCCTAAAAAATCTATAGTTAGAAATCATCATAGATTGAAACCTTAAAATAGTCCAAAAAATATATAAATCATATATTTGGAAAGAGGAGAGTGTGCTCATCATCATGGTAATAATTTTTTAATTTTTTTCATTGAAATTCATAATGTATTTGACGATGGAAATTTAATTTTGTCATTTTCTATCAAAACTTTTAGATTGAACTATGTGTTAATAGGTCCAAGCCTTTGGATTGGAAATCCAACCCCATTTACAGGCCAAAAGCTTGGTTTTTGAATTCAAAATAAACATAATACATACACGTTATTCTCCCATAGCATAAAAAAAATTGATTGATTTTGTGTTTATGATTATATATTTATCATGGTACACATTTATAATTATTTAGTTCACATTTAAAATTATTCAACCTCGTGAACCTAACTTTCACTATAAATGATTTAATTTGGCTCTGTCGACCCCAATGTCATAACTAAATAAGCAAAATAATCCAATGGTTGAATTAGAAGGCAATTAGAGATAATTTGATCCCCTTAAAACTAAGTGAATTATTATAAAATGTGATTTGGGGTTTGATCGGATCCAATATCATTAGGGAATGAAGCAAACTCATAAATTTTCCTAATTTAAAGTATCCCTGTGAATTTTTGTGCCCTAAACTTTTTTTACTATTGTTAGAAGTTGTAACGATTTTTTTTCTTATATATATATATATATACATATATATATATATATATACATATATATATATATATATACATATATATATATATATATATATATATATATATATATATATATATATATATATATATATATATATATATATATGAGGATATAAAAAAATGAAGAATAAAGAATGTGTTTATATTTGAGGATGTAATAAAGTGAATAATCCAAAAATAGTTAAAGCTCATATATGAATTGTGTGCCCTGATTATTTTTAATATTGTTAGAATTTGTAATGAAAAATAACAATTTTACTTCCTCTATATATATATATGAGGATGTAACAAAATGAAGAATCCAAAATCAATCGAAGCTCATATATGACTAATACTGAAATATATAGCAAACCACAAAGTTATTGCACTTATACAAAAATAAGATGTATATAACTTCACATATAAAAGGTCTAAAGGGATAAAGTTACATAATGATACATAATGACTAATATCAATCAAAAGATAGTAAAACACATAGTTTTAGCATATAATACAACAAGAATTTCATGGTCACTAGTCCTTACATTGATTGTAATTAGGGAATTGAAATAATTGAAGATATAAAGATGATTGTGGACAAGGTTCATTTGAAACAAGTACATTGTAATTGGGATTCATCCTTTTCATGGATTTATGATAGATCTCTTACCCAAGCCATGTGTATAACTTTCCAAACTTTAATAATGTTTATCTGTAACTCATAAATGGGATGTGGTAATTTTTAAAACCAAATTATGTGGTAAAGTTCCTCAATATTTGAACACTTATTTTAAACCCAACATTATTTTTTAGTTGTAAAGAGAAAATGGGAGTTTATTTTTCATTTTTAGGGTCAAACAACATAAGTTGTGAAATATGAGATAGGCTCCTTTAACAAGTCAAATATAATACATAAAATCTATTCAACATATGTAAATATGAATGTTAGCAACTAAAAGGGGTAAAAATTTATTCAAAAAGACCCGAAAATGGGAGGATTACAGCACCATATCTTGCTCAAGAAGTTGAGCTAGGGTAGGGGATAACCTGGCAAGAAGCATATACTGATCATGAATAGACCAATTCGGCCCATGTTCCATGGCCCATTTAGCTAGACAGTCAACCACCCCATTCCACTCACGGGGAATATGCTTAAATGAAATCAACTCAAAAGATGAACTAATCTGATGAATCTGTTGAATAACCGCAGCCAACTACCAATCCACATTATCAAAATTACAATTACTCAGCAAGTTAACAACCACTTGCGAGTCTGACTCACAGATAATACTAAGCCACCCCTGCTGGCAGTAAGTTTGCAACGCCTCCAGGATAGCCATCGCCTCCATAAGATTGTTGGTATGATGGCATTTGTACATCGAAAACAAGAAGTGAATTGCACCAGTATTGTCCCTTCCAATGCCACCAATCCTAGCATCACCAAGATTTCCTCTAGAGGAACCTTCAACATTGACCTTCATGAGTCCCTCCTCGGGCGGTGTCCATCTCCCAACTCGGCTGATTGGGCGCATCCTTTGCCTGGTGCAAATCATGGGACGAGTGTGATGACAAAAGGAAGCTGCCAAGGGCATAACAGGGGATAGCTGAGATAAAACTATGGCTTCAGCTGGCTCCAAATCTCCACCACTACCGCACTTAACCTGTAGAGTTTCCTAGAGAGTGATAAGGACTTTCAGCCACAACGCCCTTAGACTCAAACAACACTCTTGAAAAATTCTTCTATTCCTCTCTATCCAGAGGTTCTAGAGAATAAAAGTAGGTTCGATAGTCCACGTATTCTACAAAATAGATGCCCTGCTAGGTGGTCGATCTAGGTGCTGCCAAAATTCAACCAAAGAAGCAACGTGCCAACAAGGGCACTCCCAAGCTTCCCACCATAGATGCAATAATCTTCTGGCAAAGGAGCATTGAAAAAAGAGGTACTCACCATTCTCGTCACTTCCATGGCAGAACATACATATTGAAGTACCTTGAAATGCTGTTTTGCAGAGATTATCCCATGTAAGACAGTGATTATAGGTGAGAGTCCATAAAAAAAAGTTACATTTCGGCCATGAGGCCGAGTTCCAAATTTTCTTACCCCATAGGAATTCTACTTCACTAAAACATTTCTTAGTCAGCTATAGATATCCAGAAGAAACTGAGTACTGCCCATTGGAGTCTCCTACCCAAGCTAGGATATCACTCTCACGCAAGGAGCTACAGCCTCTGATAACAAGGAGCTGAGATAATTCCTACTGATTTTCCACAGTCCCTCCCAGTGGCCAGTCAGATGCATTCTTCCATTTATAAGCAATAACAGTCCCTAGATTATAAGATTCTTTGTAATGCTCAACAGTATCCCATCCAGTAGCTCAAAATGCATCACATAGGGCCTACAAATGGGGATGAGAGGATAGGAGGGGCATAGCTCCATTCCAAGAATCTTCCCAAAATAACGTCTCCACACCACTATTGCAGATCCAAAAAAGGCTGGACTGCACCAAGTAAGCTCCAAGTTTGAGGGTGTTCCACACCATAGAGCCTTTTCCCTCAATGGGAAGTCTGGGAATCTCTGATGGATTAACCCCTAGGAAATATTTTGATGACAGGATATGGGCCTAGAGCTGGGATTGGTTGGTGCACCAACACTAATAAAGCTTCACAACAAGAGCTTGACTAGACAGGATAGCAGATCTAAGCCCAAGACCTCCCTCCTTCTTTGGCCTACACACAGTGTTCCAATTAACAAGGCTCCATTTTGAATTTTGAAGATTGCCACTCCAAAGAAATTGCTGAGAAAGAGCATCATATTCAAATAGAAAATACATCAGGGCAGCCTGGACCATACTATGGTAAATGGGCAAAGCTTGAATTATAGATTGTAGAAGTGTCACCCACCCTATCGACGTGAGCCATCGGTGGGTCCAATGATTGACTCTTTGCCTCAATTTATCTAGAACATTCTACCAAAAGAGCTTGGGCTGCCTTCCCACGACTATGGGTACCCCCAAATAAGTCACCGAAAGAGACTGCGTCTGAAATCTAAGGGTAGCGGCAATCTTACGCTAGATAGAATCAGGTGTATTAAAGAAAAAAATGGAGGATTTTTACTCATTTAATTTATATCTAGAAGCCGATAAATAGGTGTCCAAAGTATTCTAGAAAGCTTGCACCTCCTTAATCTAGGCTTTCCCTGCCAGTATGGTGTCATCCACAAATTGGAGATGGGTCAATTTGGCTATCCCATTTCCCCACTACCATCCATGAATCAGGTTCTGAGATGCCCGAGATTTTATAAGATGGCCCAGCCCCTCAGCCAAAATAATAAACAAGGAGATATCGGATCCCTTTAGCAAAGACCTCTAGAGGCCTCGAACAACCTAGAAGGTGCCCCATTAATGAGGACTAAGTAAGACGATGTAGTGACACGACTTAACACCCAACATACCCAGTCCTGACTAAACCCAAAAGCCAAAAAGATTTTTTGCAGGAATCTCCAGTCTACCCTGTCATAAGCCTTAGCCAAATCGAGCTTAATAAGCATAGCTCTCTCCTGAGATTTGCTCATAGAGTGGATTGCTTCCAAAGCAATCACCACTCCATCTAGAATCTATTTCCCAGCCACAAAGCCCCCTATTCCTCTGAGATGATCATGGGGAGCCAAAATTTGAGCCTCTTTGCTATGAGCTTGGTGATTATTTTATAAACCATATTGAAGAGTGTAATGGGCCTAAAATGATCCATTTGATTTGCCTATTCCTTTTTTGGGATCAGCACCAAGAAGGTTGCATTAAGCGCTCTAAGCATCTCTTTGTTGCAATAAGATTCTTGCACAACTTCCACTAGATCCTGACTGATAATATCCCAGAACTCTTGAAAAAATTCAGCTGGGAATCCATCTGGGCCAGGCGCTTTACCTCTGCGCATAGTAAACATGAATTTTTCCACTTTTGACTTAACAATCAGCTTCAAGAGTGCTTCATTCATTTCTGGCATGATGATGGGAGGTATGCAAGACAAAACCATATTTTCCTCCAGTTCAGCTGAAGGTGCTATGCCAGATAGAAGCTCGAAATAAAATCATACGGCTTCCTCAAAAATGGCAGGAGAGGATGATACATGGGTTCCATCTGAGATCACAAGAGAAGATATATAATTCCTATTACACTGTGCCTGGACCGACTTGTGAAAGAAAGCTGTGTTCCTGTCACCTTCCTAGAGCCAATCAATTCAGGCTTTTTGTTTCCAGTAGATTTCTTCCCAAAGTTCCCACTCAATAAGATCATTCAAAGCCATAAATTCTACCTTGTAGAGATCATCAGACAAGCCAAAATCAAGAATCTGTCTGGTAATACAGTCCAACCTTTCTTGTGCTCTCTTCTTCATAGCATGAAGATTGCCAAAATTGTTCCTGTTCCAAACCTGGAGCTTTCTTTTCACATACTGAAGCTTCTTGGCAAAGGAGAACATAGCCGTGCCATATTCAGGCCCTCCCTGCCTCCACCAGTGGGTCATCAGGCTATGAAGAGATGAGTCCCGAAGCCACATTCGCTGAAACTTAAAGGGGGGTTTCTTGGGCCCGTCAATAAAACTGGTTGTGAGCTTAATGAGCCAATGATTAGACCCTCTCCAATCCAAAATTTTGGAGGCAATAGAGAAAGCACTAAATAGCCAAAAACAAGAAACTAAGAATCTATCTAAGCACTCAGAGATAACATACTTACCTGATCTTCTGTTGCTCCAAGTGAAAAGCCCATTGATGGGTTTAACATCTGACAGGTGCAACAGATCCATATTATGTTTAAGAAGCTCAAACGAGGGGTCTTAATGTGTTAGCCCTCCCCTTTTCTCCTCTAGACTAAGGACAACATTAAAATCTCTATTCATGATCCACGACAAGTAAGGAAAATAGCTCCAGACATGACATAAATGTTCCCATAGCTTGAGGTGACCATAGATATCCCCAGGCGCATAAACATTGGTGACCAAAATCAGCTCCCCAATTTCAGGAGAGGATGCAATCATGGAAAGCATCGAGGTATTAGCCATCCACTAGAGTGGTGTGACCTTCCTTAGATCCCAACAAATTGTTAAATGTCCAGCGCTACCTAACGCACCCACACAATAACATTGCCCAAAAGCCCAAAATTTAGGCATATAGCTAAACATAGCATCAATAGAAAGCTTGGTCTCCTGGAAACAGAGAATATCCAGAGAGTGTTCAGAAATCAACTTTCGCATAGATTTTTGTCTAGGGGTACTATGCAGACCCCTTACATTCCATGACAACACTATCATTGAGTGGATTGGGTGAAATGTTCATCCAAGGTCTTAACCACTCCTGACTCTACCAATAAATCCCCTGTGCATTTGATTGTCTCATGGTCCTTCTTGCATCCCAGTCTAGAAGGTGTGGAGAAGGAGACTTTCTTGAATGGTCTCTGCATTAAGCCCCACGCATCCGATGCTCCCTTTTCTTTCCTAGAGACATCCACGTCTTTAACCAATTCAGCCCAACTGATATCCTTGTCTTGTTGTGTTGAAAGAACTACCAGATTCCCATCCTCTGGGGCAATCACATTCTCCTGGAACGGCTGGATCACCATGTCCTAGGATTCGTTGAGGAAAGAGCATTTCTCCTCCCCCTCTGAGGGTCCTCCCACCTCCTCAGGTGGAATTCCATCTTCGATGGCCATACTATCCAAGGCTTCAAAATGATTAAAGCTCATCTCTAGAGACCGGTCTTGATTCTTGCACTTCTAGCCACGTCGTTTCCCATGGCAACGGACTTGGGTGAAGCCCTCCTTGTCAGGGCCGATAACTTCGGTTGACCCCAAAGTCGCATTAACCATATTTGATTGGGATTTTCCATTCGCAGCACTCCCAGGCGAGCCATTTGAAATTTCCATTTGGGATAGTTGGCCTGATTCTTTTCCTCCATTAGGATCCATCCCTTTAAATCTCATAGCCTGAGGGCATTGGTGGTGCAAGTGGCCGTAGACATGGCATATTCTACAGCGAAAAGGAATAGATTCATAATCAATTTGTTGGACCCAGGATGAAGCCCCCAGGCAAATTTCTAGAGATTCAGGAAGGGGATTATTTAGATTGATTTCAACATAGATTATGGCATAGGAAATAAGCTTTTTGTCTAAAGATTGATGCGCTATAACAATTGGTGTTCCCAGTAAGATGACTATTTGATGCAGGATATCTTCTCTCCAAAATTCCAGGGGGAGTCTCGAGAGACAGACCCATACATGAACACGGGCTGGCAAATCCTCTGTAGAATTGAACCCTGCATGCCAGGGTTTGATAAAAAGACCAATATGATCATAAAAGTAGGGCCCTCCCTCAAAAATTTGATTCTTGTAAGATACAGAGGAGAAATTTACCATAAAATAACTATTGGTAGCCAACATAATATCTATATCCCCCTCAACCTGCCAGGTGCAACGCATCTAGGCTTCCAAGGCCAACTAGTAAATTCAAATGCCCATAAACTTATAGATCAGAGCATGAGCAGACAAATACTCTACATCCTCCTTGATACTTTCTTGATAAATCACCAGAACAGGCCTATCCTGGCTACGTGGGAAATAGTTGTTTACTTTAGACACCTTGGGTCACTCGCTGAAGTAGAAAGACTCCTTCCCATGGGGAGCCACCTCCTGAACCAGACGCACCTCACTGGAGCCCTCACTAGGGCCGTCCTTCTCCTTTCCTCCACTCACAACCATTCTCCATGTAAATATGAATGTTAAGGGGGATAAATAAAGAGAATTCAAATTAATTTGAAAAAATGAAAAAATTAATGGTGTCATCAAATTTTATGTTGGATCAATGCCAATTGTCACATGAATAAGATGAGCTCAATATTTAAGAGGGAAGTCATATTAATTGTTTTACAAAAAAAATTATCAAAGAGAAAATAGACACACTAAGTAAAAAATTGAAAACATTTGTTAACCATGTTCAATATGAAATGGGACCTCTTAACATGTTGAAAGGTAACATGCAAAGTTTATAAATTTTTTTGAATCTATGATGCAAATCATTACCTAGTAACTTAAGTGTTAATTAGTGGAGAAGAACTAAATGAAACCAAAATATAATATGTGTGTGTGTGGGGGGGGCGAGGGGGGGGGGGGGGGGGGGGGGGGGGGGTGGGGAGGGGAGAGTGGGTGTAGAGCAGAATTCCTTCTATAAAACACATACAATGGACCAAATATATAATCTTCAAAATTAATTTAGATGTGAAAATAAAATAATTTTTTTTAATGAAAACCTCTTAACTGAGGTATACTTGATTTAATCCTTATTGACTTCCATGATGGTGTAGAGGTCAAAGGAAATTAGAATTTGGTGTCAAACAAAAAAAATCAAATTTAAGAGAATGATTTAGTGAAGTGTTATAATAACAAGGAGTACCAAATTGAAGGATATTTATAAATATAGATCTAGATACTTAGTTATTACTATTGATCATTTATATGTTAATCCAAAGTGAGTTGTCTCTCTCTTAACTTCTAGATTATTTCAGTGGCTTGATGTTTTATTGGGCTTGATATTTAGTAGTGTTTGTTGTGAAATAAAAAGATGTATGTAAAGTCTATATTTGTGTCTTCCTTATAAATGGATCATTGTGTATTTCTTGGGTTTATTTGGAACTCTATTATAATTTGTTAAACTTGTTTTTTTGTTATTGGTTTATTATTGCATAGTTGTTTATCCATGAGTAGATGGTTGTAGTTGAGATTCATCTAGACGATCATGAATTTATCTTTGGATTTATTTGTAAAAGTTTTTGGGTCCTTTCAAACCCCCTATTTACCATTATCAAATAAATCCTTCAAAAATATAAAATTTTACAAAAAAAAAAGTCATCCAATCATTAAAAAAAATTAACATTTCATAATAATAACCTACAAATATTTCATCATTTTTAGATGCTCAAAATTATAGTTGTTGAATAATAAATAAATTAAAGCCATTTCATTAGTTAGATCGAAAACAAAAATTTATTTCATTGAAAGCTATAGTACCCTACCTTTGTAGGGACTAAAATATGGTGTACATAACCTTATATCTAAAGATTTTTTGGTCATGACAAGTAACCTCAACAAATTTAGAAAATTTGGAACATCTGTCAAGAAAACATTCATAGAATTGTCGAGTTTTTCATTTTTTAAAATAGGTTTTGTTTTTTTTTCCAATTTTTTAAAATGAAATTTCATGATTATATGTAAATTTCCTCAAATATGATTTGATATATTTCATTTGTTTTTCCAAGTATTCATTAGCAATAAGGGTAGATTACATACCTTTTTGAATGAAAAAATGAAGAAAAATATTAAAGTTGGTAAAGAGCTACTACTCGAGATATATTTACCTTGAATAAACAAGGATGACATATATATTTTTAAATATGATTAGTTAAAATCTATCTAAATGCCTTAGAAATCACACTACGTAATAATCACATTTCCAGAAGAGTTTTTTTACAAGACAATTTGCTTATGAAGAATGTTAGTAAATCACATTTGAACATGTACTAGATTCATTTACATGTCTAAAATGTATGCATAATTATTTATGTTATTATAGAAAGGCCAAGATAGTTCAACCCTTCGAAAAAACCCCAAGTCTATAAAAAATAAACAAATTATTGTAAATCACATAATAATAAAAAGAACTTGGTTGAAAAATGATATAATAAAATCAATGATGAAATTATCATATTGAAGAAGATGAAAATAATTATTAATCAATAGTTAAGATAATTATTCCATAACTATGGAATTCCATAGGTATTTAAAAGTACAAATATATTTGATGAATAACTTTTCACGCTATATTACATCCTTCATAGATGAGGCAAACAGTTCCACCAAATTGAGGATTTGGGGAAGTTTAGCTCATTTCTAAGGGATGAGTCTTTCCCATTAAGCAATTGAGATTTGTTTTTTCCAAGGTTTCTAGAAGCTAATTATTTAACCCTAAAATGGAATCTAGATTGATATTATCTATATTGATTCAAGGAGGTATATAGAAATGAAATGGAACAAGGGTGATAATCAAATCTATAATAGGTCAATTATATTCTAAAATTAGATATAATCATACACTAAATTTATTATGCTAAGATAGTCTAATTATAGAAAGTAAAAATATGCTAGAAATAGAAATGATTAAGAAGTGAAGTACTTAGGTTTTTATGGTATTAATGAAATTTTGGATATGGAATAGCCTAAAAGTAAGAAGGAAGAAGATTTTAAAATAGTCATTAGATTTTAGTTCTATTTCTTTTGGCTCTCTAGATAATAATGTTAATCTATGATGATTACATTGATGCTACTATCTAGGTTCAATGTAAGTGTCCTAAATGGAATACCTACAAAAAAAGGATATGACCACCAAGATGCTTCTAGATTTTTCTTTGCCTTCACTCTAGTTCATTCAAATATGGGTCATGGATTGTCACTCATTTTAAATGGAAAAATCATAGTTCTTCATATTCATAGTGATCTTGGGGAAAAATAAGTTAGTGTGCACAGAGTGTCGATCTAAACCTAAAAACTCTACTATCATAAGGCACTTCCTACATAGCCAATACTTTGAATAAGGCCTCAGACTGATGTAGTTCTACCCTATGTGGTGTCTTGTGTGTGAATCATGAAATATTTGGAAATAAATTAAAATAATGACTTGGCTTGTAACTTGGAAAATTAGGATCTTGGGCTACTGCTTTAGTATTTCAAACCTATAGATGTGTAGTCCCTATGACTGGTATGGAAATAGGAATAAATAGGGAAGCTTTGTTTTATTGAATGCTTTTTTATCTGAATGCTAGGTGAAAACTGAATGAGGGTTGATTTTTTATTTATATCAATTACTTTAGAGTAATAATTCACATTAAAGAACTTATGTCAACTATTAGGACATATTTCATTTGTATATTATATGATTTTAGGATACTAGACAATTATATCAAGACATGATGGTAACATTGATAGTACTATCTAACACAGATAGTTTCCAAGGAATAGGAGAACAAGTATTGGTTTATAACTTGTAGAGATGGAAGATAAGTACATTTTAAGCATTTTGAGTAAGATAGAAGACATGGGTCATCAACATAACACTAGTCATACTAAGAGATATAGGCTAAGGGGCATAAAGATAGAGTAGATGTGAGATTTGTGAAAGTGAGAAAGGTAAAGAATTTTAGGTGTGAATTTACTATTAACACAAACACTATTCATAGGACACTATTCATGGATGAGGTGGCAATGGTGACTGGGTACGTGAGGTGGCTCCTAGGTGATGTGGCATGGCCCATAAGGTATCTTTTCATTGTTAAAAAGGTATGAGAGATATGTGGGGTGAATTTCTCCACTATGCACATGTGTTTCATTTATTTTTTCATATGGGGAGCATGTGGGGTGTATCTCTTGAGTGGAATAACTGAGTGGATGTGTGGGGCACAATTTTGTAGAGGATCCACTATCCTAGTGATTGGCTAAGGACAAGAGATGAGTTATAATATTTTGGTATTTAGTCGATGAGTGGAGCATCATGTTTGTTTCATGTGAAAGTGGAGGATAAAGGATATATTGTCACATAGAAGTGGTGATGCTTTTGTATAAATAGTTTCCACTTTATTTTAGACTATGCACAAAGTGGAAGACATTATTTAGTGTCCACTTATGCATCCACTTAAAATGTGGTGAAATTTTCTTCTCTCTCATTATTTTATCCATTATTCTTTCTCTTTGTAATTTTGGCTTTAAGAATGAGATGCATACTTGGTCTTGTAAGGTAAGGGGTTGATTTTTATGCATAAGATTTTGTTCTAAATTATTTCTTTAAGATTGGAGCATTGAATAAGAAGGAGGTTGTAAGAGAGAGTGAGGAGAGTTATGGTTTTATTCTCCAAGACTATACTCTAATAGAGAAAGATGAAAACTTCTCCATGGACATAGCCCAAGTTGGGTGAACCACATAACCTCAGTGCTATCTTCTTGTGGTCTGCATTTGAATTTCTTGTTTATTTTGAATTGTAAATTTTTGTATAATTTCTATTTCACATATTTCCTCTATTTCATTAAAACTTAAAAGAGGATAAATTCTGCATTATTTTATGATATGGTAACAGTCCATAAAAGAGTTACAAAAACTGAATCTAATTTAAAATTTTCAATATTAGGCACATGTTGCATAACATATGCACCTTAGATATGTCTCATGATAAAAATGTGTAAGATCTCCAAATTTTACAATGGACCAAATATATAATCTCAAAAATTAACATGTTGAAAGGTGGCATGCAAAGTTTTATAATCTATGACTACAAATCATTATCACTAAGTTGACTATTCATGAGTAGAAAAGCACCTAATGGAACCCAAATATAATATGTGTGTGTGTGGGTAATTCCTTATATAAAAAATTTGAAATGGACTAAATATATAAACCTCAAATTTAATTCAGCTGTGAAAATAAAATAAAATTTGTTATGAAAACCACTTAATTGAGGTATACCTGATTTAGTCCTTATTGACTTCCATGATGGTGGAAAGGTTGAAGTAAATTAGAATTTGGTGTCAAACAAAAAATCCAAATCTAAGAGAGTGATTCAACTAAGTGTAAGAGTAACAAGGAATACCAAATTGAAGGGGATTTCTAGATCTAGATCTAGATAATCATATAATAATAATTATTAATCATTTGTATGTTAGTCAAAATCTTAATTTCTAGATTATTTTGATGGCTTGGCATTTTGTTAGGACCGATATTTAGTATTGTTTGTACTATTTATTATTGTGTAATCACAAGATATGTAAATTTTATCTTTGTATCCTTATTTTTGATGGACTGTAGTCTATTTTTTGGGTTTATTTGGAGCTCTAATATACTCTGTTCAACTTGTTTTTTTGGTTTTGGTTTATTTTTGTGTAGTTATTTGTCCATTGGTGGATGGTTTTAGTTGATACTCATTTAATTGATCATTGATTTATCTTTTAATTTATTTTTAAAATGTTTTGGGTCCTTTCAAAACCCGTTTTTACCCTTATAAAAAAATATATCATTCAAAAAATACAAATATTTATTAAAAAATGCCCAATCATTAAAAAAAGGATTATTTCATAATAACATCCTACAAAATATTCCATCATTTTTATATGCTAAAAATTATAATTGTTGAATAATAAGCAAATTTAATCCATTTTATTATCTAAATCAAAAATAATAAATTATTTCATTGAAAATGATAGTACTCTACCTTGGCAGGGACTAAAATAAGATACACATAACATTATATTTAAAGATTTTTTAGTCATGATAAGTAACCTCATCAAGTTTAGAAAATTTTAAACACCTTTCAAGAAAACATTCATATCATTGTCAATTTATTTAGTATTTTAAATAGGTTTTAGTTTTATTCATTTTTTTAAATA
Organism: Torreya grandis; assembly: GCA_037957365.1. NCBI lineage: Eukaryota > Viridiplantae > Streptophyta > Pinopsida > Cupressales > Taxaceae > Torreya > Torreya grandis. Next base: position 812,295 of record JARHVA010003423.1, on the reverse strand, counting down.
AGTTTTTGCGATTATCTATAAATTGCCTCATCTACACTTTGAGCTATTGCATTTGTTTTGTCAAGTATTCATTACAAATAAGGGTAGATTAGGGTTCATGTTGCATGGAGAATTGAATAAATATATTAAATTTGGTGAATAGTTATTTCTTGAGATATATTTATCTTAAATAAATAAAAATGACATCTATTTTTTTAAAATATGATTGATTACAGTCTATCTAAATGCCTCAGAAATCACACTATGTAATAATCACATTTCAAGAAGAGTTTTTTACAAGACAATTTTATTTTGAAGAATGCTAGTAAATCACATTTTTACTTATATCAAATGATTTACATGTCAAAAATGTATGCATAATAATTTGTGTGTTATTGCATAAGGTCCAAGATAGTTCAACCCTTCAAAAAAACCCCAAGTCTATTAGCAAGAAACAACTTATTGTAAAGCACATCTTAATAAAATCTTCATTAACAAATGATATAATAAAATAAATGATGAGATTATCATATTCATAAATATTAAAATAATTCTTAATCACTAGTCAAGATAAACATTTCATAACTAGGAATTCAAAAAGTCTTTAAAAGTACAAATCTCTTTATTGAATAGCTTTCCACTTTGTACTTATTCCTTCAGAGATGAGGCAAATGGTTTCATTAAATTGAGGATTTGGGGAAGCTTAGCCCATGTCTAAGGGATGAGTATTTTCCATTTAGCAACTGAGAAGTTTGTTTTTAAGCTTTCCAAAACCTAATCACTAGTAAATAGCCTTTTATTTTGATGGTTTTAACATATATGATTTTATCTTGTAAATTGGTATGCTCCTATTTTCCTATATTAGTTGATAGTTGAAATTTGTACCCAAGGATAAATTTTCAAGGTTAATTTCTAAAAAAAACCCTAAATATACACTTGGATACAAGACCTTTTTATTGGGTCTAATGATTAATAAAACCCAACCTAGTCATATGTTTTTGTTGTGAACATAGAGTCCCAAAGATCACGGTCATGCATTTTTGATCTGACCATCCCATATAGCCCAAATAAAATGTCTCATGTTTTGAATCATTTTAATATAATTTTTTTGGAAGGAATCGAACAAGATGATTAGTACATTATGGGATAGGAAGATGTTATATGCAATTTGGACACACCCACGTAATGCCAAGAAAGTCATGTCTCAACTACCAATATTTCTATTGTATTTGTGAGGGAACCAATTACACATATTAAAAGAGGCAATTTAATACCAAAAGGAATGTCAAAATAACTCATGACTTCCTAATAACTTAGTGTCTTCCATTATTTAGGAATCCAATCATAATTTTTTTCTATTCTAATGAGAATGAATTCAATTTTGTGTATCAAAAACTTATACCTAAAAGCCATGCAATAAAAATTCAATGCTTCCAAAGCATTGTTAACTTTTGATTTTTCATTTTGTATAAATAACATTTTGTCATGAATGAAGTGAAAATTAATAAATTTTTTTTGATATGGTGGATTAATTCCTTTGATTTTCATAAGAGAATGAACTTTTTTGAAACAACTATACCCTTAACTATTAACTAGCTAGTTAAAATACTTCAATATATTTATGTAAAATTTCCTAAAATAAATCAATCTTAGATACTTTAAAAATGGATATCATACATTTATAAATTTATCTCATTTATTTTTTGAAATATTATTGTCATAAAAAATATTTCCTTCATTAATAATTGGTTAAGATAATTTAAATATAATAATAAGTTTTTTTAAAGAAAATTTGTATTAAATTTTTGATACTCAACATTTCGAATCTTCTTTTAAAATCTTTCATCAAGAAAAAATATATGTAAAACAACAAAACCTAACACCCTTAAAAATTGAAAGAAAAAATTAAAAATAAAATGTATAAAAAATAATAGTAAGAAATAAGGATGAGGGGTTAGGGACCATTCATGCATGGAAGCCTTTAATTCAAAGGGATTATTGTGCTTTCTTTTTTTTCTTTCCTCATTAACATAAGATATGTTGTTATTTTCTATTAACCTCTTTGCTTGGTTTTTGTTTGTCATTATTTTCTATTGGTTTTCTTAAGTTTCTCTTAGTTAGATTTTCTTAATTAGGTTTTAATAATTTCTTTCTATATTTAATAATTTTATAAATAATAACTTATTATTATTCATATAATAATATTAATAGTTTTATATTATTAGGTCAATATTCATTATAATAACATTTTTAAAAAATATTTAGGATAGTGAAAATGGTCACCACTTTTAATTGATTTATACACTTTGCATTAACCAACTTAATAATCAATGCTAATATTTTAGCATAAGAATATTAGGCTAACCTTCCATTTCTTAAGTATATTTCCTTGATTTTTTTTTTAATTTTTTAATCTTTAGATTTTTTTTTAAAATTTATAATTAAAATTAGATTTCATAAATATTTATTTAAAAATAGAAAGATTTATAATTTCAACCAAATTTAATTATAATCTAATCTTATTTATATATGTATTTTCCTGATAAAATATCACAGAAGGTAATTTAAAATCTTATTTAGAATTTTTTTTGGGTAATGACTATCCTTTTTCTTAGAAAAATTTGGCAACAGTTATTTTTCCTTTAATTTTTAAGGTTGTTTGATAAAAGATCACAAAAGAGAATTTAGAATCTTATTTAGAATTTTTTTGGGGTAATGACTATCCTTTTTCTTAGAAAATTTTGGCAACAATTATTTTTCCTTTAATTTTTAAGGTTGTTAGGTCTTGTTATTTCACATATGTTTTTTCTTGATGAAAAATCACAAAAGAGAATTTGAAATATTGAGCATTAAAATTTTGACAATTTTTTCTTAAAAAAATATTAATATTGTATGGATTGTGGAAACATAAATTCTTTGAAACTTAATTATAATTATTTAATAATTTTTAAATGGATCAATATTATACTTGAAATACATTTATTTAAAATATATGTTATTTTAAATGCTTTAATACTCGACATCATAGATTTATAAATGCACCTCATTTCTCATTTCGAAGTCTATGATGTCTAATATTAAAGTATTGAGATTAATATTTTAAAAATAAATATATTAATTTTGATTGTTTAATATATGAAATCATAGACTTATAAATTCTTATCATTTCTATTTTAAGATACCTCTCCCTTCCTTTTAAAATATTTTTGTCATATAAAGTAGGCCCTTGGATAACATATCTTAAATATATTTATTTGAAAAACTTTTAAGGTATCAATATTCATACCTTAAATATATTTATATTTTAAATATATTAAGAGGTATAAATTTTTATATCTTAAATATATTTATTCAATTTTTTAAAATGTATCAATTTCAAATTACTTATCTTAGATTTGTTACATAATTTTTCCTATTTTTAAAATAGGTTGGTGATACATGGTATAAATTTAATTACACTACTATATTAAGTTCAAGAATATATTATAAAAATAAATAAATAAATGGCTCTAAAATTTATCATATGTTTAAAATATTGCTTTAATTATTCATACTCATAAATACTACACACTATCGCTACCCATCTTTATTGTTGTAGTTTACATTATTTGGTATAATAAAGTGTACTATTAGTTTAAATATACTTAAAATATTTATTTTAAGAATGTTGACATAAACCTTTAATTTTTATTTTAAATTATGTTATCATCCAAAATAAGTACTCAACAATAGAACCATCCATATAAACTCTTCTTTAATTATTAATTAACATAATAACTTAAATATGTTTATTTGAAAAACTTTAAGATATACAAATAATAGTTGGAGGTTATATAGGGGGTTTCACCCCCAAATTCATCTCAGAAGAAAAAAATATAAGAATATACGTTTATCTAACATGTGAATAATCTCCAGATTATATGGTGATTGTGAGTCTTAACACATCTCACATTTTAAGGCAGCCTCTAAATATTAGAAATAGACAAGTCTATACATAGATAGTCACACTTAGAAGTTTCCACTTGAAATAATGTTTGTTCATGATGGTGGTCTGACTTTGGTTTTGGTATACTTGGGATTGTGGTCTCCTACTCTAACATATTCCACTATGGCCCTGAACTCCTTGCTTCCTTCGATGGCCCCAATGGCTACCCTTGAACTTCTCCTAAATTATACAATGGCCAAACTTATGCCAAATTCATCAATAAAAAAATTGCCCCCCAAAACAACTATGATGTATAAATTATCTCTTACTTTAATTAGCCAATTAATGTTGATATTATTGTCTTTGCAGGGAAAATCTAGGTCTAAAAGGAGAGAAAAGTTCTTTCACAACTATAAGATAAGTATGTTACAAAAATATAACTAACTTGAATTTTATTGACATTGAAAATAGCATTAAAACATAATTATTATGTCTTCCTCACAGCATATAATATGCATGTAAATGTCTCCTACTTCCTAATACATACAAAGATAATGACCTACTAAATCTAATAGTATTGAATATAAGAAGTAAGTTATTGAAACATACAAAAGGTCTATATTTTTTAGCTCACCAGGTTACAGTTATAGTGGAAAATCATGGGGCTAGGGCACACAATGAAGTTGGGAATTTAGTCTAACATTCCTCCTTGCCATTTAATAACACTTATATTTCAATATTTTAACACACATTCAATGAAACCGTTGAGTAATGCATATATAAAACAAGAGGAAAAAAAGACATGTATTCCTTATTGAATCACAAGTGTGGAACATGAAGCCAACCAAAACATAATTAGGAACATTTTCTAGAGGCCTTGCACCATTACTCAAATAATGTTTGACTCCTTAGAGGCTAGTGGACTACATGCTCAAAAAATGTCTTAGCTCATACCTATGAGGGACATGGAAGGATGGAGAGACATAATTAACAAATGAGATACAAAGAAGATGAAAATAATAGATGTCAATCTTTCCATATACAATGTTATGCTAAAAAATGAAGACAATATACATGTACTACACGTCAAAGATGCCACTGCTATTGACATTGCATAGCTTTAAAAAAATCCAACCATGGTTCTATCATTTAATATTGTAATTCATAATTTCTAATAAGTGGTTTCAATATTTGTTGTATTTTATTTTAAATTCATACTTTTATGTTTTTTATTATTTTTAATATTTTATTTTAGTTTTGTTTTTTCAAATTTTATTATATTTAGATATTAATTCATGGATTTATATTTTTTTATAATTATGTTTATATATATATATATATATAATACTTAATTTTTAATATATAAAAATATTATTACATATTATACAGTTGGCATTTATCATCCAACTATCAACGACAATGTGTTATCATTTATCTATCAATATTTGAACTTGGAGAGTTATGAAAGAATAACTATATTAAAGATAAACATTTGTTTGATTTCACATGATTTTCACCAGGTTTTCTAGCTTTCATAAAAAGATGAGTTAAAATATGGTTGAGTATGCAAGATTTTCTATCTCCAAAAGCCAGATGAGAGATTCAAAAGAATTCTTTGTTACTTTGAAATATGGAAAGAAGGTTATAAAAAATCTAGTTAGTTTGTTGGAAATGTGGAGTTTTATGCAATAAAAATCATGGGTGGTAGTGAAATGGTAGTCGTATGATTATGTGGTTCTTAGACTGAAAGAAGAGTATTACAATCATTTCAAATGGCCTTATCATCGCCTTGATTTGTAGGTATACAAATACCAATTTTTATTTATGATATTCCAATGTTTATATAGCAATGTTCATCAAATACAAGGGCTGAATGAATTTTATTTTTTGGAAAAAAAAGAAACTAGTATAAGAATTGCAAGAAATGAAATGTCAACCTATTAGGTTTTTATCAATTTATCATACATTTTTAAAAACAATTATGCTAGAGGACCCCATGAAATATGTTTAGGGTAAATAATATTCTAGACAATCAATATATAGGAAAATATCACCACAAATCCAGTTTCTTACCCACCATTAAAATTTTGAAGTAAATTTTTGATGGATTTTTCAATGGGTCTTCAGGACTATTAAGATAAAAATTCATAGTGAATTTATGAAATAGGTCTTCAAGGCTGGGTATAATTAGTATTGTAAAGATTTATTTATTTGTCATTAAGATGAACTATGTAAATAATTATGATTATATTGATGACTAAAGATCAACCTAAAAATGAATCTTCTTCTTTAGGGCTTTGAAATAGAGTGGAATAAAACTAATGAAATATTTAAAAAATGTACACATTGTGTTCCAAATCCAATAACTTTGGTAATGCAATTTATAGTTCATAAATTTATTATTTTACCATAAATTGATTATAAGAAGGTTTTCATTCATAAAAATTCCATAACATTTCCCTCTTGATGTAAACTTGATGGGAGGGAAGCTCCAGTGCTTAGTTGTGTGTTTATGGCTTCAATCCATGTTGCTCAGCTATGAAAAGTTTTACAGGTTTGTTTTAACCACTCTAGAGTTTAAGTTTAATCCAAATGACATTTTCAAAAATTTGGATTTTAGAGGCTTTGGATTGGTGAGATCATTAATGCCAAAGTCAAAATTTTCACAAGTAGGATGAAACTGATGAGATCCAAGGGAAAGTTCCTCAAATTTTCTAAAAATAACTTGGAACAACACCACATACCTCTACTAAGATAAAACTTATAGAGTAAGATAAACACCAACACCATACGCTAGATGATTTTTCACTATTTTTATATGCTTTCAAACTCAAAAAAAAAAAATTACGAAAGAAAGAGTAACTCATAGCCAGTGTTTCTTGATTCTTGGTTATAGAAACAACTAGATCCCATGGCTTTAATATTGTCAAAACACCTACCAAATAATGGTGCTCTATGTTGACAAGTGGTATATTTGTTTTTACATGTACTCCTATCACAACTTCTACCAAGCATCCTGTACCCAATACCCTAAATTAATATAATATTTAACTCATTTCATTGATTGGTTTATGTGCAACACAAACACACAAAGTAATCATTATTTTTTTTCTAGAAAATATAGTTTATGTGCAAAGTAAACATACAATTCCTCCATCTTTTCTTACACCTTTTATGCAATTGTTAGTGATACCTTCCATATATACTATACCTATAAATTTAAATTTATTAATTATAGGTCTTATATCATATATTTATCAACATCAAGGAGCCTATTTTGGAATTTGTCACAATTATGTATTTTGAAGGGTTCTCCATTGATTAGCAACTAATTTTTTTCTAATTTTTTTAGTAGTGGTAGATGACCTACATCTAATTGCACCATTAATAATATTAGTAGACATAAAAAAATTTAAGGAAAATTAAAAGATCCAAATTCGATTATATGATTACGATATTATGATTTTTGAGTTGCTTCTTAAAGCAATAAAAAAAAAAAATCTTATAATTGATCAAATTTACATAAAATTTAAGGTTAATCATTTTTTTGGATAATATCATAATCATTACACCCACCACTACCTCTCATTTTCAAAGTAAATTACACTTCTTAGATAATAAGGTACACCATTAGCTTAAATAACTTAAATATACTTATAACATAGTCACATAATGAGAACCTTCCTGAGTTTTTTTTTTAAAGTTGCATTTAGTGGTTGTTTTACCCATGTTTCAAAAGGTGGTGCTACATGTAACACCCTTTTTTTATATTTTCTTTTGATATTCTCAATCTTCTTATTTATGAAGTATTAACCAAAAAAAATCAAATGTTATTTTATCATTTTTGTAAAAATATGTATTTTTTAATAAATTCAGTTCTTTTTTTTCAATATTTTTTAAACATAAAATTTGATATTTTTTACATTAAAAAAAATGTTATATGCCATTTATTTTTTCAAATCTCTAATTTTTATTTAATTAATTAATATACATTTTAAATAGAATTTTAAAAAATGTTTTTAACAAAATTTTAGCTTTATTTAAATGCATAGGTAATTTACCTATAGATTAAAAACACTAATTTGTTTGATATATATATATATATATAATAATAATGTATCCATTTTATAAGATTTTTATTTCGAATGTCATGTGAAATAACTCATTTTTATGCTAATGTTTTTAAAAGAAAAATAATAACATTTAAAGATATTTTCATCTTATTTTTATATATTTCATGTATATAAAAATGATAATATTTAATGTTATCTTCATGAATTAATTATTCACATCAAATGAAAACTAAAAGTTAAACAAAATAATATAGTAAAAAACATATTAAAAAGACTTATCATAAAACAATAATATATAGCTATTTATTCTTAATATAAAATTCCAAAGTTCAAAATATTACAAATATAACCTATCAATAATATGTCAAATTAAACATGTTATTCATGGACATCTTTAAAAAAATCAATAATATCAAATATGTGAAATTCATAATTTTCAATAGGTATATTTTCATTTTCAAGAGCTTGACTTTCTTCTTGGTCATTATTTTGCTCTTCCTCCAACGTGATCCTTTTCAAACAACCCTTTCAATGGTGGTTGAGGATCCTTGAAAATTTTTACCACATGTAACACACTAAAATATCCTTGTTTCAAACAAACTTTTTGTATTCCCCCTAAAAGAGCTTTAATAGTATCAATTTATAGAGACCAAATTTTGGGACTCTAATTTTTATTTCCTTTTTCTTAATAATCAAAACATTATTATTTGATACATAAGTTTTATTGGTAAAAATTAAAAATATAATTTAATTTAGATTGTATTTTTCAATGCTCCAATTTTATCCCATAGCATTTTAATCATAGTGTTGTGTACATGACATCTTTATTTTGACTAAGCTTGTAATCTTTGTATTGGATGAAAATGGCTCATTCTTACATCTATTTTAATTGACACACATTTAAAAGTTTTGTTATGTGTTCAAATAATTATGTTTACTTTGACCATGATTTGGTTTTTCTTATTTAGAATGGGTCTAAGACTACTAACCCCATCACGTGATTATATACAAGATTTTTTGCTAGTCAAGGCATGACTTAATATTTCACGAAGACCAATGTGAATCCATGAGATCATGTAATATTTACCTCATATTACTATAAAATCACTATTAATATTTTTATTAGTATATTTTATTATTTATTTCACAACATGCCCTGATTCCTCAAGAATCATGGAACCCTTTTTTTGGCATCTTGTTACGCTCTTGCTCAAGCTCAGGGCTAGTTGGTATTAATAGTCTCAAGTTGATTTGGTGGTCCATATCATTTTTCATGTCAAACCAATACTTTAAATCACATCCATTGGAGATACCCTATATGTCTAATAAAATTTCATATAAAACACTTAGCATGAAAGTATAATCTTAACCTCTCAGTTTGCATTTGAAAATCTAGATTGCTCAGCTCTCTAGAGCCACTCTATGGGGTATTTTTTATTTACATGAAAAATAATCCTCTGAGACTTATCCTATTATGACAACCAACCTTTTGTGAGAAAAATAAACATATCTTACACTTGATCCCCAAATTACTTCTTGATAATCTTTCGACAATTAGGTAGATTTTATGAAATTGAGTCATTTTCCTTGGTTACGTCTATTGTATATGTGTAGATTCTATTAAATTTTTTTATTTACTATGGTTAGGTCCATTATATGTGTTAAATTATTTTCTAATTTTTTATATCTAATTAGGGTTTCACCCCCTGATTAAGTCTTCAAGATTCAAGTTTGCATGATTTAGTTATATTCGATCTTTTTATTCTAGTTTGGTCTTGTCCAATTTTTTCTAAGTCCCATAAACCTAATCAAAATTTA